>JAGFML010000047.1:0-290000 GCA_021030945.1 Pyrenula aspistea | reverse complement strand
AATAGATATATATAATATATATAATATATAAAGAGATATTAATTATTTTAAATAGCTTTTGGCAGCTTGGCGACCCATAGGGCTAACCTAACCCAACCTGTGGGTAAACCGCGGGTAGGTAAACCAGTAAAAGAAGCCTGTTGGGTTGCGTGGGCTCAGGTCGGAAGGCTAAAAACCCAGCCCAGCCCGCCCCATTTCGCAGTCTAGATATAGTTAAAGTTAGATTCTTACGTTCAGAAGCTTTTGTATAATATATTTCTTAAAATTGTTTAATATTTTGTAGCGTAGTTTTCTGTTATTTTCTTTTCCAATTAGTCTAAATGTATTTTATACAATGTTTAAAATGAAGAATAATTGCTATAGCATATAGTAGAGATTTATTAGATTTTAGGTAGTATTTGTTAAATGATTTTTATCCGGTCTGAATTCTTTTATTAAAAAAAGTATCTATTTTGTATTATTTCTATTATATAATATTAGAAAATTTTAATAATTAAAAACTTTTTTTATTAAACTTTGTTTAAAATGTTATATAAAAATATTTATTAAAAAAAGGACATTTATAATAGTTATATTATAACTTTAAGTTATTAATATCATTTTTTAAAAAACTTAAAAAAAATTATATATTATATAGAGTAATATTCAGTTTTAAAAAATAAAGAAATTTTAATTTAAAATTTTAAAATGTTTTTTAGTATATAGATCAACCGCTAATTTATGTTTTAAAACAACCTTAAATATCTAATACTAGCTATTTTATTTTATACAATTATTTAAAGGGAATTTTCTTAAAACAAAATTTACAAAATCTTTTGTATAGTTTAATAAACTTTAAATATATATAGCAATATTATAAAGTTTATTGAGTATATTAAGAGATTAAAATTAACTATTTTAGAAATCAAAATCGATTTCACGGCCTTGCTCATTTTTAATATTGTACAATATAAGATTTTTTTTGAAAATTAAATCTTAAAAAAGAAAAACCTTTATAACAAAATGAATAATATAATTAATATATTATATATATTAATATAATGTTTTTTATTTTATATTATAATTTTCTTAAAGATATTATTCTATTATATAACATAAAATATTATTTGTTAATATATTATTAATAATAATAATATTAAATTTCTATATAATATTATAATCTTTAAGTATTAAAAAAAGTGTTTAAAACTGATTATCTCTACTATATAAAATAATTATGTAAAGTATAAAAAAACCTTTTTATAGATTTTTATTCCAACTAACAAAATATATATAAATATTAAATAAAAAATATTAATTTAAAGATATTTAAATATTTAATAAAAAATAAATTTTTAATATTATAAATTATAATTTCTTTTATATAATGTTTTTTTATAAAATAAATAAATTTTAAATTATTTTAATAATTATTATATAGATTATTGTAATATAATTTTTAATTTCTAGATTTAAAATTTTATATAGAATATGAAATTTTAGTTATTTAATAATCTAAAATAGAAAATATTATATAGTAATTAAAGAAACTAATATTATATTAATAGTCTCTTTATTTAATGTTTTTTAAAAAACAATTTACTTAATTTTATTAATATTTTCTATTTTTTAAAATTGTACATATAGTTATTAAAATTGCTTAAAAATTTTTATATAAAAGAGTTCATTTTGTTTTTTATATATAATTTAATATACACTTAATAAATATTAATAAAAATTTATAGTAGATTTTACACAGTAGATTTTTTCTATATAGTATTTATAGTACATAAGTTTTATTCTTTTATATATTATATTTTTATTTTTATACAAAGATTTAGTATAATTCTAAAATTAAAGTACCTTTTTTTATAAAATTTTTAATAATGTTTTTATATTAAAAGAAACTATTATAAAATTTATAAATAAAAAATTATTTTTAGAAATTATTTTTTTAATAAATGATTATATAATAAATAAAAGCAAAATTTTTGGAAAATGCTAAAAAATATTTGCCAATGTTGCCAATAATGCTAATATTTGCCAATATTGGTACTAACCAATATTGGATTGGTACTAACCAATATTGGATTGGTATTATTGGCACGTGATTTATTGAAACCCACGCTGCATTTTTCCAGGGATGCAAATTAAACATCGTTTCAGAGCTGAAATCAGAAAAACTTCTCAAAGAGCTAATATAGGATACGTATGAGTGGAAACCCGGAAGCTTGAAAGCAGTGGAGCCGCGGTGTACCAGGAAAACGCAAACGGCTCAAGGTAGTCAGCCTACGACTCCCCATGAAAACGCTCAATGCACCGTTGCTTTTTCTGTGAAGCTTGATCACGCCCAAGTCGAAACGGCGCGTACATGTCTCGTCTCCGATGGATCTCGAAACGCCACCGCTGGAAGTGCAGGGGGAGTGACTTCATTCGTAGCGTCACGAACGGAATTAAGAACGAGTTAGGAAACCCGGAGAATTCACTTACGCTGGGAGTTTTTCCCCGGCCTTGTCTGGAGTATGATGTGAAGATTTTCAAAATTCTTATTTTATTTAAGAAGCCAGTACAGTAAACCCTCAATACAAGCAATCGATCGCGTGGGGGCAATTCAAACGTCTCAGAGAGCTCTAAAAAATTCGCTGTTAGATCTCACCGACTTTTATCTTCTTAAAATATCACCCTGGAGGCCGTCAGATGGTTTTAATTAAATTTTATATCTCTGTGATAGAAGGATTTTGTCTTGAAGCTGTTGCTTATATCGAGAGTTCACTGTAGCACATGGCAGGATATATCTAGTCCTCCTGCCCCAGCTTGACCAAGCACCCCTTCACAAACTCCTCCGCGTTGACCACCTCAGTGCTACCGTACACAACACGCCGAGTCTTTGCGGCAGCTCCACTGCCTTGCGCTGCGTTGGTCCGTTTGACCCACTCTTGTAGGTTCCCGTATTCGTCCATGCTCCCGCCACCGACTACAAAGGCAATCGCTTCGTTGAAGCCTTGTCTTCGCTGGCCGAAGCTTGCTCCTGTGCCCGGTCCGCTGCTCCCTAGGCCGTTGTTGGCTGATGATCCGGGTCGCGAGCTGGGATTTGCCGGTCCGCCGGTGGTCCCTCGTGCGTGAGCGTTCCGGGGGTCAAAGTAGAGGTAGTTTTCGGTTTTTGCTATGGCCGATGAGGATGCAGCAGCTGGATCCATGATAGATTCGACTATCTTCGTCAAAGTGTAATCGCGATTTGCGGGGAGAAAGTTCTTAACGCCGGAGATCAGGCCTTCAAGGTTCACGTTGCCAAAAGTGTTGGAGGAAAGACGGTCCGATAGACCTTTCGATAAGGATGACAAGCCGCCCAAGAAAGGGGCCTGAGATTGTTGGGCGCCAGCCGTTTGAGTAGTCATAATGCTCATGACGTTCAGATCTTTCAATCTCTTTACATAAGTCAAGGCTGGGATATATTCGGCGCATCCAGCAGTAGTGAGAGCTTGTTCAAAGCGCGTGAACATTGCCTTTTCAACCTTTGTGTCCGTGCTAAGATACCAAATTAAAAAGGCTCTTAGCTTATCCAGAGGCTCTGTTCCCTTGTCTGCTGAGTTGATTAGCTCGAGCATTTGGGAAGAAGAGTGTTTCGTAATTGCTTGTTCCAGCTCGAAGTAGGAATCGAGCTGCCGGTCTTTAATGCCTTTGAGCAGACCTGTGGCAATATTCATGTGCATATCCAAGATCGCTTTCCTTTCGCGCAATTCAGGGAGGAGGGTCAGCGCGGCTTTTAAATGGGTAGCAGAAGCAGAACCATCATTAAGATCTTCAATACTTGAGACTCCAGTTTTCTTGGTAACTCCCTCGGCGTCTGCAGTATAACGATTGAGTTCTGCATCAATATCTTCAGCGACCTGTGGAAAGGGCATGCTGGCATTGCGGGACCAGAAGAAGTCGTTCGCGTTCAAGTCATACGATCGGGACTTTTGGCCGCCATCTTCCGCTACTGGAACTGTAATTCGGTTCAGGTGCATTTTCAGCACATCATGAATGAGGGACTGATATTGCCATGAATGTGACAACATGGGACTCAAATCAATATCTCTATCGACAAGAATTAGCACAGGCCTCGATACTGGCATATAAGCGGTCGAAGTGGGTTTTTGATTTGAGGTCGAAAACAAGTTATCTTTCGAATTGAGGATATGATCGCGTAACCTTCGATCCAATTTAGCCGCAATCTCTTTTGCTGCACCTGATTGTGGGCACCGAATTATGGGCATCGCTGCCTTCATCGTCACGCACACACTGAACAGGCCACTAACAATTCGATCTATCGATGCCTCTACTTCTTCATCAGTCGGTTTTGCACTGTGGAACTAGATTCAGAATCAGTCGCTGGCGATCTCATTCGTCCATGAAGTCTTGGCTATTAAACTCACAGTCCAGTAAGCCTCCCTTCCCATGCCCAGGCTGAACAAATCTGGTTCTGCTACGATGAAGTTCAGGTATTGGTCATAAACCTGCGCAATTTGTTCCGAAGTATTGGTAGAGGCTATCTTCGCGGCAAAGTCTTCAAGGAGAGGTCGAGGGACGGAGGATAAGAAGTTTACATAGGCGGGCGAATAAAGGCCTCGGGCAAGGTCTGAGGTGATCAGCTGGATGTTGAGCGCTGTAGGCTCAACCAAATATAACACAGGCACATCTGGAATGGGATATCTCGTCGAATTAATGTTCCTAGACCATTTAGCAGTGTTCTAAACACTCGTAAGCGGAGACCAACAGGTGAATGGTCACGCCCATTGATCGCAGGTCGTTAACCCTTAGCACACTGCTAATGATGTCCCTTCCCAAGTCATCGAAAACGAGTATTTTCCACACAGGTTCCCCCTCTTCGTTTATCAGGGTTTTGCTAGGCGAGATAAGTGCGTCCGCGGCTGTGTTGTCGTACTCAGACGTTTCGGAGACATCGCGGTTCAGACTCAATACACGTTCAATAGATTCTGTAGAGATAATGAGCAACTGTGAAGTGGAGCGGCCAGTAGTTTTCCTCACCGACCTGGCAACTCCCTAAGGTACGGGACTTGGATGCCATGTCGCACGGCCGAATTTGAAGGCGACGCTGGGCAACACTAACAGTCTGTCGATCGTTGTGAAGGCTCCATTGCCTGCAAATCGCGAATATTGGCACTCAACTCATGTCGAACTTTGACTAGACTTCCAGCTGTCAGGGGCAGGTAGCATATGCTGGCCACGAAAAACCTCTGCTGTTGCAACATGTCATTTTTGAGAACTTCCATGTCTGGGCCACTCTGGAGGCACCATCCGGCACGGAAAATGTTGGCTGCCGATTCAGGTGAGGCCGCATCTGTACTAGCGTCTAAGTGTGCCGCAGCCTGCGGAGTCAAGTCAAAGACAACTTCCTTGACACTTCATCACGACAACAACACCATCACTTCCGCATCACCACCATCACCCCCCTTCTCCACCACGTAAATACTTGCTCGAGAGCTCATTGAGAGGCGCACACTAAGCTTCACTGCATGGGCGACGGTTTTCCTTTTGGTTCAGAGTAGCTGGGGTTGGTGGCGTGGCGGATGCACATGGCTTACTTTCGTGGCATAATCTAACGTTAAAGCTTCGATGAGAGGCATACGAAGGCTGGGACAGATAACGCTCGTTGAGTGCATTGCGGTCTTGACCTTGGCCGAGTATCTGGAGCGCTAAGAAGCAACGATTTGACGTCTACATCGTGAAGCCTTGAAAGTTGCTCTAATCTTAACTTTTCTCCACAGCACTATACCGCAGCAGACACGCACTGTGCACTGCCAAAGCCCGCTGCTTGACGTCAAAGTCTCGCAAGCCGCAGGATTTGCGTTGCCAACCGGGCTTGGGAAACCGTCCTCCTTCACGCCGCCCCTTGAATAAATTTCTGCGCGCTTGCATCTCCGGAGCCACTAAGGCGGCGATACTTCGGGTCTTGAGGACCGCGCCATCCACATTAAGGAAAGCGTCTCACGTGCTCAGGCACCTCTTTCGCGTTTGAGTCAAAGCCACTCGGCGCGTTGCGACAATCACGTGACTGCCTTTCACCATGGATGGTTTCCAAGGGACGGGCAACGTTCGACAACCACCCACGCCCGAGTCCGCCGCCTACGACAATTCGCTCTACAATGATATGCAGGCATTCGCTGCTGGCTTCAATACTAACGATGACCCAAATTACGACCCGTTCCTCCAAACACATGATCAGTTTACTCCGGCCGACCCTTCGCCAAATTTTCCTCAACAAAGTAATGCCAACTGGAACCCGGAGTTTCAATCATCTACAGAGGCACAAATTCCTCAGTACGAGGCTCTTTCGCACCAGCAACCCGATCACAATCGCTTTGGTCAGTCAATGTTTGACTCGCGGCCGCCCTCCCAGCCTCATTTCGAACATGCCGTATTTCAACGACCCTCGCAATCACCCGTTCCATATAATACGTACGCGTATCACCATCCAGTAGCCTTCCCCAACACCCCTAATTTTCAGGCACCTCATGAATACCATCAGCCACAAACCCAGCAACCACAGCAGAGAAGGTCGCCGATGCCAGCCACATCATTTTCACAAGATCCCACGAATCATCAATATCTTCAATCCTATCCAATTCGGCCAACCATGCACCAAAATCTTCCGGGAATGCATGTTGGCAGCTTCGGATCCTTCTCAGAAACGCAACCTCGACAACCTACCGGCTCAATCGACCCAAGATTTCTTGACGCTAATGCCTTTCAGAAGTCCCAGTTCGACCAAATGCAGGTTTCGTATCAGCACACTCAGCCAATGTTCACGCAAGAGGGCAGTCCTGTAAGAAACCAACCTGGCCCTACTCCTTCTGGACAGCTGCAACCAATGGTCCTCATTCCTGCGGCTAGTAGTCAGGCTCAGAACGGAATCATCGCCCAAATAGGCGCTGAAAAGATAACCAATAAAGCTAAAGCAAAGAAAGATCCAAATGCGCCAAAACGACCCCGCGGTCGCCCTCGCAAAGATGGTGCTGGCATGCGAGCAGGAAGTGGCGGCAGTTCAAGTGATGATTCTGATTCCGACAATCTGGAAATCGAGGGACCTCCAGAACCTCCACCAAGCATTCTGCTTGAGCCGCGTCCCGACTCTGTTGCTGGTGGAATCGTCTATGACACTGTCGCTGCTGTCTGGTCACCGCAAAATAAGGGAGTCGATGCTAAGAGGGTCTCTGAAGCTATGAGCGCCTTTGGCGATATTTTGAAGAACCTGAGAGATCAATGGAAGATGAAGAATGAAGCGCATAAGCAGGCGGAATTAGCAGGTACGGTGACAGCGACGAGTTTGAAAGAAGAGGTGACTTTTTTGCGAAAGCAAGCTGAATCAGCTCTGGAAAACGCGCGGATATACGGACACGAAACACTCCTTGCTCAGTACGTATATGGTTTTCCTTCTTCTCTTTCCCTTTTCTCTTCCAACCGAACAGATTTAGAAGCCAAAGATGTCTGGGCATCAAATAGTAAAACATGCCGGCCACCATGTTATCCTACGCTGTAATAAGCATAAATTGAACGACATTCGTTCAAATACCACAGCGGGGTTCGGAAATGCACTCTAGCGAACCTGTTGAGCTCCGGGAACTCAGCTCTTACAGCTTGCAAGTCTGCAGCGATTCTGGCGGCATGTGCACATTTGGGCTATGGCAAACAAGCTGCATTGCTAGATATCTCGCGCAAGGAAATTTAATTTCCCCTATTGTAGAGCCAAAATCACCCTCTGTATTTGTCCTCTCAATTCAAGTTGGCATCGTCATGAAAGAGAATGCCTTCACTAATCTTCAGATAGACTTGGGAATAATCCCTTCACACTTTCCGCTCTACAATCTTTTACTGTGGATCGAATTAATGCATCCGACAACGATGGTCCACTCGTTACAGCAATCCTTAAGGTATGCACATAAATCCAGATCATAAGCTCTCAAATGCTAATGAGCAATCTAGCTTATGGCGCTCTTTACGTCAACAGACTCGGAAATGCTTGCCAAGACCAAAATTGACAAGATCTTACTTCGTTTGACGAAGCGAGCCGGTCCAGAAGTACAAAAACTTTGTCAAGATATCTTGGACAATGCAGCCGATGCAAGCAAAAGAAAAGCAAAAATCTCGAGCCCCAAAGCGACAGATTCCCCCATAGATTCCCCACTTGTGAAGAAGAATTCTTCAGCGTTCTCTGGAGATCGAAAAGTTGAACTCCTCGGCGGAACGAAGCGGTCGAGCGATCAAGCTAATCTGCCTGCTCCTAAGCGGCCCCTTCAAGCTTCGAAGCCTCTTGCTCTGCAGAGAAAGACCGCAGAAGCTTCAAGTGCTAAAACACCAACGTCAACCGCCAATGGCACTAATGGAATTCATGCAAAACCTAAACCAGCCGTACCTATTGCTACCAGCAAACCCACGACAAGCATCTTTTCAGCGCTGTCTTCGGCGTCGAAAAAACCAGGCACCTCGAATGCGGCAAGAGCAGCCGCCCAAAAGGAACAAGCTGCGAAAGCAGCAACTCAACCTAAGAAGGAATCGCCTCCCGGGTCTCCTGGTGTACATACCTCCGCCGCTCTCAAGCCTGCATTCTCATTTGCAGACACCATGGCTGCCTTAGATAAGCCCAAAGAAGTTAAAGTGAAAAAGGTTGACAATCGTCCTCCCGAGACTGAAGAAGAAAGGACGAAGAGACTTAGAAAGGAGTCACGCCGAAGACTACGGGTGACTTGGAAGTCTGACGATGAGCTTACTCAGGTTAGGATCTTTCATCATCATCCCGACGAAGAAATTGGCCATTCGGTCAATATGATGCGGGACGTAGCAGATGTTGGTGGAGAAGGGCGGATGCTCAAGATGCACAAAGATTTTACAGACGACGATGAGGAAGAAGAGTCCCGGGCTGAAGGAGAGGAGATTGAGCAATACTCGACACCCACATGTATTGATTACGACTTGGATGGCCAGGAAACGAAGGATAATTATACGCCCAGGGGTGGTCCTAAACCAGTGGAGAGTCCCGAAAGCGAGGCCCAAAACAAACGAGAAGAAACCACACTCATGGCGGTCTACACATCGCCAGCCGACATACCCCCGTCCCCGAGAGAGCCGCCTTCCCCAGCTGAGGACGAAGATGACGACTACTCTCCTCCACAAGCCTTCGGCGAGCCAGAAGAGAAGACTCGCACTAGAGAAGAACAGTACTACGCCTCCATAACTCCTCGCTCACAGCCTCCTCCTTCCAATCAACCCGATATAGCCTCCCTCTTCAACAGCCTTTCCGGTCAGACTTCTGCGCAGTTCCAGCAACAGCAGCCTACGCCGCCGAATCAATTTGCGGGCCTGGAAGCCATCTTCAAAGCCAACGCCCAGCAGCCGCAACAAGCCCCACAACCTGACGCCTCCCTCATCGCTCTCGTCGAGCAATTCACGCAACGACCTCATCAGCAACAATACCAAACCTCCACCCCTGCTCCAGCCGCTCCTCCTCAACCGTCTACTAACCTCGCGGAGATGCTCGCCAACCTCAAACAGCTCCAGGGCCAGGCTCAACCTCCGCCCCCTCCACCATCACAATCTGGCAGGCAGTACGAAAATCCAAATCCAAATCCAAACCCCTTTCCCGGCCGTCAGGTCCCAAATTTCAAAACAGTCGTTTGCAAATTCTGGAAGGAGGGCAAGTGTCGCAAAGGTGACGACTGTACTTATAGACACGACGAGGGCTTGTGATTTTTTCTAGGTATTCCTTTCTTTTCTCTTGAGCGTGCATGCACAATTTCCACATGGGTGCGTTGATTCTTCCGCGATCGAACGCTATTGTACAATGAAATTTAGGGGCCATAGACATGGCAGAAGCATCACATAGCATGACATGGTGTGATTTCGATAGGAATTGGTGTTTGCGTCGCGATACATGGGACTAGTACTCATTTTCAGATGCCTGAGCATACAATAACAATCTCTATTCACAACACGTTCATCCCACTCCCCAACGCGTTCTCCTGACGCATCAAGCTCTCTCCCCGCCCTGCCCTCCCTAGATCCAGTGCTCCACGAATCTCCTAAAACCAAACCCTCAATACAAAGCAATCCTCCAATTCCCCGAAGGCCCAATACCCCACAACAAGAACCTGTACACTCCATCCAGCAATCTCCCCGAGACTTCACGGTAACCCTCTAGGCGGCGTATGTATCTAGAGGCCGCTAGCGAAACCTCATCCACCCTGTGCCACCCGGAGAAGTTCTACCGTACCTTTTACTTTAGGTAGGTACCTAAATCGAGCTCAGGCTTTACTGTTTCCGCTCCTCTACGCAAATTCCACCTACCTTAACAAGCACCTGCAAACACGCCATGGGACTCGTCCTCCTCGGCACCTCAGCGGGGGGTTTAGTTTGTCCCTCCAGATCTCTGTTTTTACCTACAATAGCAGAGGACCTATGGAAGCATGGGAGCCGAAGACACGGTAAACCCCTCGCTACAACCCGACCTCTAATGCCATCACCTCGAGCCACTCAAGCTGTGACCAAAAACCCCTTACAAATCTCACCGTTCATCGCGCCCTTTAAAAATTCTACTCTACTCTACTCCATCGGTCGTCGAGCTCCCCCCTTTTAACACAAATCGTCATCGATAAGAAGAAAAGAACCAAGACATCTCAGAAAAACCTCTTACAATCAATAGCTCCGCACAATATTATTTTTTTCTCCTACCACTACCAACCTGACCTAGTCTGTCTGTCACTGCCTAAGGGTACCTAGCTACTTATCTCCTTTTTTCTTTTTTCCTTTTCCATTCTCATTCACCCCTCGCCCCTAAAATAACACGAAAATACCCTCCTTGGGATCGGGGTATATATCGCGTAACAATTGTTGTTGCCTCCCAAAAAGGAAAAAAGGAAAAGAAAAAAAAAACGCCACTTTGTGCTGATTAGGTAAGATAAAAGTATTTCCCTTTTCGGGAAACCTCAATCCTTCACGTATTCCCTTGAAAAACGTCCCATCAAAACGCCGAACTTTTTGGGGGTCTGGTATCTGCTTCGATTTGACGCCTTTTGTCGAAAATCTACCGCTTAAGCATATCGACATCTTATGCCCCGCTCAGCATCTTGCGGAAGTCGTCCTGGGTCTTTTTCGCAGGTCCATTTTCAGTGACCCTAGCTTCAGTGCTCTCGCCTTCGTCTTTGTCCTCTGCAACATCATTGCTCTTTTCCTCGCTTCTACTCCCGACGCCCGCCTCACCTCTCCTCTTCACGCCCAAGCCACCTCTGCGCCCTCCACCTCTGGCCATCCCGACGCCAGGTCTTCTCACCGGCGCACCTGCCTGCATCATACTAGCTCTAGCTCTTCCCACTACAATCTTATCATATCTTTTCTCAGCCTTCTGACCCAGCATCTCTGCCACACTGCCAATCACCAATTTCCTCCCTGGTACAATCTCATGCCCCTCTAGCGTCATCGCTGCCTTGCCGGCATCAGCCGTGTCCGCAAACTCGATGGTTGCACCCTGATGATCCGGGCGGAGGCTGATCTTGACAAGTTGACCATGCGGTTCGGCAAGGGCACGGATGCGCGCTTCATTGACGGTATCGGGGACATTGAGGAGAGCGATGGTGCGGGACTGGATGTCTGACGCCTGTTTTTGCTGGCTCGTTGTTGAGGTCGTAGAGACGGCGGAGGGCGAGGGAGCGTCCGCGCTAGGGTCGGCTGAGACTGAGCGGTCGATGCGTGAGACAATGGTGTTTGTTTTGTGTTTGGATAATTTCTTGTCCGTTGCAATTTCGATATAGAGAGGTCGTGAGAGGTATGGCTTGCCGTTAAGAGCTTCATGGACCGCCTGAGCGTCGGAGGCAGATTCGAAGATGATATAGCAGAACCCTTTGCTATGATCATTCATATTGCGAGGGATGCGAACCGATTCCACTTTACCATGATCAGAGAAGAAGGCTTTCACGTCTTTTTCTGCAGCGTCTCGGTGTAGATTTTTGACGAACAGCTCACGACCTTCCGCGGTTGCACCAGAGCGATCCTGCTTATTGAAAGGGTTCGAGATCTTGGCTAGAAGGCGAAGTTTCTCATCGCCAACAATCTCACCATCTCGAGCCTCAACGGCGGCATGAGCCTGGGAGTTGAGCTTGAACTGGACATAGCAGAAACGGCGATGAGTGTCGTATTTGAGGGATGGGAATCTGATATCAACGATCTCGCCAAAAGGGCTAAAGAGACCTCTGATAAAGTCTTCGTCTGCCACGGGTGGATAGTTAGCCACGTAGACTGTAGACCCACTGCCAAGCTGAATATGCAACTCTTGGTCATCAAAATCTTTGCCGTTTCTGGTTAGCGCGGCTAATGCCGACTCTTTGTCCTCAAATTCCACGACGGCGCTAGTCTGGTCCGGATTGCGGAGTACTTTCAGGCTGTAGATCGTCCCACAATCTCTGAAGAATTGTCGAATTCGGATTTCTTGAACTGACTCTGGAAGGTTCTGAATGAGAATCGTTGCATTCTCCCGATCCCGCTTGAGAGCTTTTGTTGTTGTGGATTGTCCAGCCTGGGATGGCTCAGTTACGTCGGGTTTCGTTTTCTTGCTAGGCTCTTCATCTGAAATTTCGTCCTCACGTTTGCGTTTAATGGCATAAGTGCCATTCAGTATAGGAGAATGCACGTGCGCAGTCAACTGATGCTTGCTCTCCTGATTGTCATGATGTGCTGTCTCAGCGCCGTTCTGATCCGTTGATTGATGTGCTGCCAACGCAGCAGCTTCTGCTTCCTTTTGCTGTTGCTTGAAAACAATTCGGCCTTTTTTCCTGACATCAATCACAGCGCGCTGTAGTTCTTCTGGTTCTTCGTGATCTTCGCAATGCGTGAGGTATGACTGCATGATTTTGTCCGGCCAGTCTAAGTTGGTCTGCTGCATTGCTTGTCGAAGGACGGCCGTACCATAATGCGGAACGGGCTCCTTCTTGGAAAACTCGCCATCACTGGTAAACTTCGCCCAGGTGATCATTTCAAAGAGATAGTAGCGCATCCAAAAATCGTATTTATCTCCTCGAGTCCCAATGAGGCCTTTGAAGACTTCTCGCGCAGTATCCCAGCTTCGGCTCTGACTAAGATATTTGACATAGATATATTCAAGACGATTTTTGGGGTCACCCTGATATTCTTTACCGTAAACTTTCCGGCCCAGTTCTTGCAGATTCTCTATTGATGACCGGATGCCGATCTCTGCAATATCAAGATCATCGTTTGTAGAATCGTCGCGAAAGGCTCGGCGCCTGAGATAGTTGCACCATTCCATTTCAACCTTCAATACCTCTTCCAAGCCTGCTTCCTCAAGAAGGCCTGTTGTCGTTGCTTTATTCTTGATCTTTTGTACTTCTTCGTACGGAAGGCGACGTTTTTCAGCCGTCAGGAGATATTGCGCCCAAAGAGCGCCCGACCAAGGACAGTGCCGAGTAGCCCGTGCCAGCAATGGGAGAACCATGGGCTTGTACTTGAATTCACGAAGAGACTGATCTATGACGAACAGGGCGTGGTCTATCCAGATACTCTCATCTGAAGGAAAGCGTAGTTCAGCCCTCTGATAGATTGCGCACTTCAAATCGAAGGAGCCTTTCTTCTGGCTAATTAGCATGCGCTCAAATTCGATATATTTGATGAAGGCCTGATATTCGAGGCTCAGATCAACAGATTCCTGGGCTCCTGAGAGTTTGAACTCAAGCATCTCTCTGTTATCCCATTTGACCTTAGCACTTGCAGCTTTTCGTGATGTTGAGGCCATTATTTCCTCGTACGCCTGGTTCATGTAGGTGGTGACAAAAGAGGAGAACATCTGAAATGTGTTGTCCCACTCTCTGTGAGGCACCTGAAGTCGTGCCTCAAATAGGTCTTTTACTTGTTGAACCTTCTGGGTGGTTGGATCTTGTTCGAGTTCTTTTCTAACCAGCTCGATGTATCTGTTCCATACAAGATGGCTATCGTTCATGCGCCATTTTGTCTCGTCAACTGCCTTTTCCCAAACACTCAGCATCAAATCCCAGGAGAAAAGTTCCATGCCGACAAGCTTTTCGTCCTCAGAAAGGACGACGGTGCCAGCGACACTGGCTTGCTGCGAACCTCGATAGAACTCATAGCAATAAAACATCCATTCTCCGTATGTTGTCCATAGCTTCGTGCTACCATATTCTTCCTCAACGGCCCGCTGGCACATTTTGAGAATCTCTTCCCGCTCGTCTTGTGTCTGGGCCAGCATGCTCTCATCTTGGAGCCAATCGGCCCACAATTCCTCACCAATGGCAAAGTGCTTATCCATCGCTTTTCGAGCTGTGCGTAGGTCATCGAGAAGGTCGTAGGATCGCGGATCCCCTTGTGACCCAGGTGGGAGTGACGGCGGATAGAGGTGATTCCGATAACCTTGATGAAGTAATTTGATCATGTGGAAGTGCGTCTGATAATGATGAGGATTCTCAAGCAAATACTCGGATAGTTGCGTTGCTTGCTGTTGCAGCTCAAGCGGCAGCGAGGTGTTCGAAAAATCGGTTCTCGAGACGGGTTTTGTGCTCTCCGCCATCGGAATATCGATCGAGGAACGGGGCGCAATATCTGGTCGCTGAACTGTGGGATACATTGTGGACGGGGACAGTTGGCTTTCATATACTTCTCGATTTCGTTGAATGGCAGCTGGCCGTGGCGGCTGGTGTTGTTGCATAGAGGCTAGGTCGGCGAGAGTGTCCATAGAAGACTGTCTTGGCGGAACTCTATCGCCAGTAGGCGGCGGCGTACTGGTACTCACGTGAAGCTTCTGGCTTGGAGATATTGAGGATTTGTTTGGAGTAGGTGTGGGTCTGGACGTAGGCGGAGGTGGAAGAGATACATTGGACAGAGGTGAGGAAGCGACTGTGGTCTGCTTCAACGTTGTACGACCTGCTCTTTTCCCCTTAGGGCTCTGTAAAGGTGCAGCTGGTGAAGGAGACGCGACCGGTACCGTAGCTGGTGCCTGCCCCGCTTCGGCAGGCGCTGAAAGCAGTGAAGATATGTCCATGCTGAAGCTGCGATAGCGAACGTCAGACCCTGTACCAGGCACAGACTTTTAGCAGAGTCTCGTCAATCGCTCTGCAAGTCGAGGCTTTTGACAACGTCGGTTTATTAGGTTTTTGTCGTGTTTCCGGGTTTTGGTGTGTAGACCTTCCGGACGAGCTCTCAGGAACTCGGCCACAGACTTAAGGCGATCTAGCACCAAAATCCAAACGGTAAGTAAAAAGAAAAGCCATCGAATAGCGACTAGCTACTAGCCACTTGCGCGTCACAAAAGATGACGAGGGCAAGAGGAACGCAGAGTTGTTCAGGCGATTTCAAGGCCGGTGGAGTAGTGACGCGATTTGCGCAGAACTGTTTCAGCACTCCAGGCCGAGGTGCAAACGAGAGGCAACCTATCGCAGCCTTCAACTTTGACGGAAAAAAGAAGGAATACGCCCAGGCTCCGAATATTAGGGAATTATCTCGACCGCCTCAACTCCCAGGGCGAAAGTGAAGCTGTTCGACGTTCCATTGTAAACTCGGGGAAGCTGCCTGCCCTCTTTTGCAGTTGGCAACTTTAGGCGGGGTTCCGCGATTCCGCACTGTGAAAGTCTTGTACCGTAGACTCTCGACTGAAGGCATCTCTAGCATAGCGACTCAAAACAGTGGACTCATTCACAGTCTCAGAGCTCACTCTACTTGGTGAAATGTCACTGTGGAGGTCGTCTAGCTTTTTTTGATCAGCAAGTATCGTTGGTGAGACGATCGGACTGTTCTCGAGAGCAGTTGCTCATATCGAGGGTTCTCTGTATCCAGTCAATAAACAACAACTGCCTACCTTCCGGAATGGCCTCCCGTCAAATAGTGTGCTCAGGTTTGTCAATTGATGTACTGAGTAATTGCATCTCTAACAACACACGCAGTTCGAGCAAAACCCTCTTCACTGTCGCAGCTCCATAATCCAAGGCTTGTACTATTGCAACCACGCCGATCTAGAGATTTCTCCTGCACGCCGAGGCAGTGGAAATCCAAAAGCGCATCTAAAGCTCCTCGACATGACTCAAACCACTTCCCCCAAGCCAACAGACAGAACTCTGCTTCTTCTGTGTCCGGGCCATCCGACTCTCCCAAGACTCCGTCGACTACTCCTTCCAATCCTTCAGCAGTGTCTGCCGTAGCAGGTGGATCTACTCATACTAGCACCGACGTAGAATCCAGCAGAAACACTCGTCCAAGGCAGCCTGCTGGACCTACCTATCTACCCAAAAATCGCGCTCGAGCCTTGGGTCCAGCCAAAAAGCCTGCAAATGTCGAAAGCGAAGTCCCACCTTCCTCAACGCCCACGCCACCAACTTCAGATCCTGCCGCTTCACAGGAACAGAATGCGCTAGTACAGGGCTCATTGGCAGACACTTCCATTTTTGCCGAAGAAAACAGATCGCTGGCGGAGAAAACAACTAAAGAAGCAAAAGAAGGGAAATCTGAAACCTCCAGGCCGGAGCAGCGAGATCCTGCCACATATAGCGCAGTTCTTAATCCTCGCCCAGAAAATCGAGCCTCCTGGCAGCAGAAGATGGTGATACGCTCCATACGCCGACGAGGTCGGCTTACAAAAGCTGAACGGCTTCTACGAACCGAGCGCTCAAGTCTTTCAAAATCCCACTTTTTCCAAACTAGTGTTAAAAAGCTTGCTCCTCTAGCGAGACAGATTGCGGGCAAGCCTCTCGACGAAGCTATCTTACAAATGCGATATAGCAAGAAGAAAGCCGCTAGAGACGTCCGTAAACACTTGGAAAATGCGAAAAATGAAGCGATTGTGAGGTCAGGAATGGGTTTGGGACTGGGCATTCCTGCCGAGGATGGAAAGACGGAGACCTCTGAGAGTGACAGCTCGCCGCAAGAAAAGAAATCAAGACTAGTCTTTGTTCCTGATCTAAACGGCTCCCTCATCTCTGTGCGCCCGCCTCGCAAGCCTGACCCCCCCCTTCGCACCGAATCTTCCAAGGTCGACCCCTCACAAATGTACGTCTCACAAGCCTGGGTTAACCGTGGACCCTATGCCAGAGAGCTGGACTATCGAGCACGGGGCCAGGTAAACATGATGCGTCCTCCCTCGACGGGCATATCGGTGCTGTTGAAGGAAGAAAGAACGCGGATAAGGGAGCAGAGAGAAAGGAAAGAGAAGGAAGAACGGCGGAGGAGGAAGGTTGTAGGCTGCGGTGACGGGGGGATGTGGACGCCAATGCCGGATCGGAAGATAACAGGACCGCAGAATGCGAGCTTGTTGTGGTAGATTATACGCAGCGGAAGCTTATATAAGAGCTACGCAAGACTGTACAGCGTGTCCATTCCAAAGAATACAGCCTATTTCCAGTACATCCAGCCGAATACGCATCTCTCCGATACTACACATTATAGAAGACTTTACTCTCGGCTTTTACCATTTCAATCTACACAAACGTGGATCTCTCTACCGGAACCTTCCTCACAATTGCAAAATACTGTTTTCAAAGCCACCTGTTAGATAAATTTCTATCACTTTCAGACGTGATGACATCCCATCTCCGGACCAGCTCGACAATTCATTGCATCTGAGTTAACGAAAAATGGCCCCTCCTCCCTTGCGGGCGTGGCTGAAATTGAAACTCCCCTTGGAGTTTGCTAGTGCGTGCTTCGACTCCTGTAAGCGTCCGGGCTAGAAGTAGACAGCTCCTCGCAGTTTCACAGGACAGCACCGCCCTACTTTTAACGTCACTTCGATTTCCCTTGCCCCTCCTCAACTTCAATTTCAAATGGACTCGAACTCCTCCTCTCCCTCCCCTCCTTCCCCTCCCCCCGGACCCCGTTGTTATCCCTCCCCCTCTTCGGCAACAAATGCCCCGTCTCCCGCGCCTTCTCCGCCGCCCTCTTCGCCTCTCCCCTCGCTCTCTTCGCCTTTCCCTTCAGCTCCTCCACCTCCGCGTACGCCCCTTCCAATTCCTCCCTAACTTCCTCATACCTCCCCAAATTCTTGCTCTTGCCGTGTTTCGCAGCCCTCTTCGCGCTCTCCAGCCTGTACACCTTGGCGGTGGCCCCGCGGAGCTCCCGATTGGCGTCGCGGACGCGGCGCTCGGCGTGGCGCTTGTGCAAGCGGTCGAGCTGGGCGGGGAGGATGGGGATGGCCTCGATGGGCGGGAAGTGCGGGGTGGCGGAGGGGGAGAGGAGCAGTTGGTGGTGGAGGAGGCGGCGGGTGATGAGGAGGATGTCGATGAGCTCGGAGATGGTGTAGGGGGTGTGGTGGGGGTAGACGATGTCGTGGGGGGAGGTTAGGAGGCGCGCGGGGCGGCCGGAGGGGTGGGAGAGGAGGGGCTCGAGGGAGGGAGGTATGGGGGGAGGGGTGCGCGGGGTGGCGGGATTGCGGTTAGATGTGGATGTGGAGGGGGATTTTGTGGATGGGGCGCTGGGTTTGATGCCGTGGCGGCGGTTGTGTTCGACGGTGTTGAGCCCGAGTTCGAGGTGGGTCCAGAGGTCGAGCTCTTTCATGCAGCGGAGCGTGTAGATTATCATCGAGCATTGAAAGATGCCGTACGTTTGGGTGTCGCGCCAACGACGCTGTTGGTAGTGCCGGCGGCAGAGGACGGGCCAGGCTGACATGGGGATGGAGTATGTCTCTGAGCGGTTGCGGCCGAAGAAGAAGCTGACGATTTTGCGATTGCTCTCGACACCGGTGACGTAGGCTTGGGTGCAGGAGCCTGGTTTGGGATTGTCAGGGTCAACTATGCACAGCGATTGGTCCTGATCAATTTCAGATAAAAGCCCATCTTCCTCTTCGCTGATGTTATCGTCGTCCTCATCGAGGTTGCCCCTGATGCCCATTGTGTCATTATCTTCGGGTGTGTCGCCGATTGTCACTGGGAGGGGCTCATCAGGTTCGATACTTTGGACAATCGAGAGCTCGTCGTTCTTTTTCTTAGCAGCATCGCTCATGTTGTTTGATCGAGGACGAAACCAGGCAAGGGTGTCAATGTTTGCAGTGACCATTGAGGAATTTGCTAAATATCAATTCGAAAAGCTCGGCGGATTTTGATTGACAAGAATAGAAAAGAAAAAAAAAAGGCGCTGAGCGGTAGATGGTGGATCAGCAGTTTAAGTACGGAATAAGTGCAGCATGCTGAAGGAAAGGTGAAAGTGATGATTTTCATCGATGAAGGTCTGAGGAAAGGCGATCGATGATTCGCACGTTCTCACCAGATGTAAGGCTGTGAAATGAGATAATTTGTATTCGAAGGAAGCGTCGGTGTGTTGTCCGATCGCTTGCCACATGGTAATGCTATCCCAGAATGTGCAGCGGAGTATCTCCAGGTAATGTTATCTTTCCTCGGCACCCCTTCTTTAACGTATGCCCCACCGTGTTCAAGATTTACACATTTGCCCAAGTATCTTTAGAACAGATCTCAGATTCAGACATGAGGAGAAGTGCTCGCTGTTGCTCTGGCCGCATTAATGGTTGGCGAATTTAACAAAAGGCATTTTGATAACCGGAGTATTCTTCCAAACACGTCAAGTAGCACGCGAGCTAGAGTTCGAAGGCTATTAAACAAGAGTGAAAGGAAAATTGTCAGCTAGCAAGAGACGGCCACTTCTTGGGCATAGAGTAATAGAAGATTAGTCGAAAATATAAGGACATATTTTCCATAGTTCGCATCGCAGTCAACAATCGAATCCGGTCACGCTCATGGTACAAGGGATGCTGCAGCCGACTCAGCCCGATAGATTGTAAAGCCTGCTTAGGTAGGTAGAAATGAGCAAGTTCGCTTGCCCCGGAATTCGTATGGATTGACTCGCAGAATGGTTTTGCAAATTCGAACCACGAATGGGCCCTTAAAGGATTCTTTATGTAGTCTCGCTTGCAAGCGCGTTAGGGGCGTACAAGCTCTTTTAAGGCCAGTGTTCGTGATTCTCATCCCGGTGAGAACTTTGCAAAATAAGGAAACCTGTTTGTTTGTAGGAGAGACACGGAAAGCAACACGATGTCTAAGGAGCGTTTACATTACTTTGATCGAAAGATCGGTCCCACAGCCCAACGCTCATAGGATTGACCACTAAAGCCTCTTGCGACTCTTTTAACATCTTCACCTCCCTTTTCCGGCACATCTCTACAGCCTTTGGTCCGTTAGACATCAAATGGACGTTTGAGTGGGTCGTCGTTGTATACGGAAGACTTCGCGAGGAGAAGCCAGTGATGTTGCACACTGTCAGGGGAGATTTAGCCCTTGGCTGACAATATATAATTGATCGTAGACGCTCACTGGAATAATGGAGAGTCTCTGGAAGTCTGACGGGGCATTTTCGACGTCTGACAACGGTCATGAGGTTGGAATGGGATCGGCTAACCTGCATTACGACGAAACTCGGCGGAGAATGAATCCCGACCAATCAAAGCTCGCAGCAGCAGCATGGAAGGCTCACCGCAATGGCGCACAGTATGAGCTTGCCCTCCTCCAGGATGCTCGGCTCAGGTCACGAAGACATCCTTTCTCCTCGACATTGTCTACTGGACAATCGTCGACAAACTTCATTCGAGCTTCTTATCTTGCCTTCCCGAATTCATTGACTCAGCATCTTGTCCGTCGTTGAAATCTATCTCCAAGATATCGGCGATCGAGGAATCGGCTTCCTCATCCCGAACTCCCGATTTATCTCTGCCTGTCGCTGCATTGCGCACCTCACACAACCTGCCTCACTATCGACGCTACAATCTGGTCGCGTCGAATGAATTCACTGTCTCTAAAGCCATAAGGCTGGCAGAGCGCGCCTTCAAACCTTCCTCTACCTCCCCTCTCTCCACCAACAGTCCAACCTGGCAGAGCCGTCCGACCTTCCTCTGCCACAAATTATCCTATCCAAGATCTTAAGAAGAGACCGCCTACAATATGGCAGGCTTCGAGCTCGTCCCCGGAGGACTGGGCCATAACTATACTGGCATCTTGACAAGGACAATTGTCTTTACCGGTGCTTTGATCGGCTTTCTCGGAGGTACCTACACCGGTCAACTACAGTCGCGGTTGATAGCCGTATTCTAACTTAGGCCAACAGCTTCAGCAATGACCCTTGCCGCAAATATAATACCTAAATGGATTACATACTCTACTACGACGGTAGGCCGTACTCGACCCATATGTTGTCAGTCCGTCTAACCAGCAAAAAGAATGAAGGAACACCCATCTCTCAGACCTATGGCCTCCACTCCCGCTGCTCGAATACTCTCTCTGCTACCCCGAACACCAGCTCCCTAACCTGCGCAAAGTTTCCTCGCTATTCTGATTGCCAGGGTTCGGACCGATATTTTTGCTCAATGTGGCGCAGTGTTGGCTTTCTTATGAGTTTTGCCGTCGTAATCGAAGGCATGACCGTCGCCGCTTTTCTTGTGTTACTGCTTGGAGGCAAGCAAAGGAGGGAAGCAGGTTGGGCAGTGCTGTGCATAATGGTCTGCGTGGCTGCCGTGGTGCAGGCAGGAGGCATGAGCATTATTGTACGTTTGCAGGAGTCGGCATTATCCGTGAGGCTGTACACTGATCCATATGCAGGCATATCTCTTTGATTACGATGAGCGATTTATCCCAGGATGGCGGTTAGACGACAGCTGGATTCTCTGCACGGTCAGCTGGGCGATACAATTTCTTTGTGCTGCAGCGATATCCATTGCTGCTGTTGTTCTGCCGAGCGAGGGTGGTTACGAATTGATTCCGAATTATACCGCTTGATTCAACATCCATTCCAAAGGCCCGTACTCGTTTTTCTGGCCGCTTATCGACTGGGGAAGGTCAAGCGCCATTTGAAGCGGAGCTTTTTTGTTTGGTGCTTGGCGTATACGAAGTGTTCAGTTCAATTCCTCGACTCGACGGCAATTAGCGGGCTCATACTAGAAGCAAGCTTTTTGGCAGTGGCAGTGCGTGCTACCTTTCGTCACTTCAAGAGACTATATCCAGAGTGGCTGTGTCTACGATTTGGGCGTCAATAGTCCGGGACGGTCAGTTACTGATATTGCTCTTCGATACTTGGTTGCTAAACTAGATTCGCATTTAATCTGAAAGAACATATCTTCGTAGTAAGCCAAGTCGGTTCTACTAAAAGTCGAATTCTCAAATTCTTATATTCTATTCCAAGCAGATATTCGCCAATCTGAGACCTCCTGATGTTGATTAAACTTACTGGTTCTTTCCATTACGGTATCGGTGATCAATCCCTCGGCCAGAGGCCCGTGTCGAAGCCACCTGGAATGTTTGTTCAGCAGATATACGCTTCGACCTCCGTACAATCCTTTGGGCACTTACAAATCTAATCGGTCTTATTTCACGGAATGATTGTCCTGTCATCATTTCTCTCGCAAACAGGAGGAAGCTAAGAATACATTTTTACACAGCAACCTGCTACCGTAAATGTTCCACGGAGTCAACAAGGATTCTATGGCTCCGTCAGAGAAGAAAAAGGATGCCTTTACAAGCTGCCTCAACAACCTCTCAAACGAATTATAGACAGCTGGAAGATCTTCAAAACTCGAAGCTTGTTATTCTGGTAACGGAAAGTGCCAAGACTAAACATATAAGAGAAAGACGATAGTGCTTTCGGAAGATGAGCTGTTAATTTTTATTCTAGATGCTCTGTCGGCCTTTGTAGGCTGCTCACATCGACAAAGACGCGCATCATCGTGGGTAAATAGCAAGACGCCCTCAGCATCTGTAAAGGCAAGGGACGATCCGCTAAGTCAAGTTCTTGAGCATAAAGCCGCTTATAATCAATCGTGATAGCTAATTTACGATCATGAGAGCGTAAGGTCTAATTGGCCGCATCCGGCCTCATCAGGGGCAACATGGCTGGAGGAGAATCTGACTCCGAGCCCTTTAATTTTTCCTCTCTCATTGTAGACTATGTGATCCAATAAACTAGAGGTCACATTACCACGCCCCCTTCCGACGACGACCATATTTGGGTTTCTTGTGGGAAGTTTGGAATAATGGTGAATAGTGTCTTATGGCCAGCACGCGGAACGCCGAAATCTAGGCCTTGGCATTGAGTGAGCTTTATCGTACTTTGCCCAGGAACATGATCAACATGCCTTATCAGGAGGACGACACCAAGTTCGGCGCTTGACCCTGCTACCAAAGTGGGGCTTGTTATTCGGCCCAAATGCAGAACAATGACGTTGTCGTTGAACTCGCCTTCCAAAGAGTCACAGATAACCGATAGACTCCAGAGCTGCCTATTTGGCTCAGGACATATGGAGAAGAACAGTAAGTCTGTGCGACGGAACTACACGTTGTTGATTAGTCCAGCGATATCAAGGAGGCCCGTTTCTTGCAGTCATGGTAGTCTAGAGGATTGAGATATTGTTAAAGCTTTCACATTGAACTTTAAAGTCCTACCCACTTTCATTTTCTCACTGTCTTCACCCTTTCCCACTCCAATGGATCAACCGAGCCAGACTGTTCCTCCACCTCTCCCGCAAGGTAAAACCCAAAACTTCACCGAGTCTTGCTCGCTTGACTCACACTCAACAGGCGCCGGAGGGGCTATCGTCATCGGCGTCGGAGCACTCTTCGCCCTCGGCATGTGGTGGATAGCGGCGCTGCTCGGGAAATTCCAGAACGAAGTCCAAGGCAGCGAGATGTTCATGACAGCGAAACGCTCCGTCAACACGGGCCTGGTGGCTTCCGCTGTGGTGTCGTCGTGGACCATCGCGGCGACATTGCTAACCTCGACGTCCTGGGCCTACAGCTACGGGGTCAGCGGCGCATACTTCTATGGTGCGGGCGCCTCGGTACAGATCTTCGTGTTTGCCGTGAGCGCGATGGAGCTCAAGCGGAGGGCTCCCGGGTGTCATACATTTCTGGAGATCGCGAGGATCAGGTACGGGTCTTACGGACATTGTGTGCAGATCGTGTACAGCACCATGTATCAGGTTATTAATTGTGTCAATGTTCTTGTTGGTGGATCCGCGGTCTTTACGGCTCTGACCGGGATGAATACTGTAGCTGCTATTTGGACAATACCTGTGGGAGTGGTATGTATTATTTTCGACTCTCAAAAGCCGAGCACATGGTGTGGGTACGTTACTAATGACAAGCCCTAGGTAATCTATACTCTGTCGGGGGGCATCAAAGCGACCATCCTGGTAGATTATAGCCACACGATCATCATCTATGCCTTGGTTCTAACAGGGCTTTTCGTCGTCTACACTACTTCGGATGAGCTTGGGTCTCCCGACCGAGTTTACCAGCTACTTCGAGAAGCCGCGCAGCGATCTCCTGTTGCAGGTAACGCGGGAGGGGAATACTTAACCATAAGCTCACGTGATGGCATTCTGCTCGGCGTCGTCTTCTGGTGCGCCGTTTTCGGCACAACGGTAGATGTGCAACTCTACCAGAAAGCCATCACTGCAAGTCCCAGAGCGACTCTTCCCGGCTATCTCATCGGCGGCTTGGCCTGGTTCACCATACCGTTCTGCCTCGCCACGACTTTCGGCCTGGCAGCTCGAGCCCTGGAAACAAGTCCTTCATTCCCCACCTACCCGCGAGTGATGACCACTTGGGAAGTCTCGCACGGCCTTCCCTTGCCATACGCCGCTCAAGCATTGATGGGCAACGGCGGCGCTAGCTTCATATTGCTCATGACATTTATGGCGTGCACCTCCGGCTTTTCTGCGGACATCGTCGCGGTGGCATCAGTATTCGTCTACGACGTATATGGGACTTACATCAACCGTCATGCAACGGGCGGCCGCCTTCTCCGTTGGAGCATGGTCGCCGTGATCGTGTGGACGGTATGTATCGCCATCATCTCGAACAACGATCGGTGTCAATTACCTGGTGACGTGCATAGGCGTCTTCACATGCTCTTTTGTCTTTCCCATGTACAGCACCATCCTGTGGCGAAAACAGAACAAAACCGCAATACTCTTCGCGGCCCCCCTCGGGAGCCTCACCGCCATCGCGTGTTGGCTGGGCAGCGCCTATGCACTCGAGGGTGCCGTGACGGTCGCTACTACTTCAGCCATCCTCCCTCTGGTGGTGGGTAATTCCGTCTCCCTCGTATCAGGGGCCTTGTACTCGATCTTGATTACTTTTCTCTTCGGGCCGGACGACTTCGATTGGAACCGCTTTAAGACCGAGCTCAGGGTCATTGACGACAGCGACATCAAGGGCCTCTCGCGCGAGCAGCTGGCCGAGCAGCTGGCCACCGAGCATCTCAGCCCCGAGGACGAGAAGGCGCTCAGGCGGGGCAAGAAGGTCGGCATCGTGATGGCGGCGTTGCTGTGCACGGTCTTTGTGGTCATTTTCCCGCTGCCGATGTACGGGACGCGGTACGTCTTTAGTCGGCCCTTCTATCGCTTCTGGGTGGTTATGCCGATCTGGCAGGGGAGACACACTTTACGTCTCTTCACGTCGTATGTCCGGGGTAAAAAAGGAAAAGTTGCAAGGAGGGAAGCTTCATCTTGATTCTATGCAAGGGTCGAAAATCTTATCCGTGGTCTCTTATCTCCTTGGGCCTCTTCGGTGTCTAGATTACACCGGCAGAGACCAACACGCTGGCAACCACAATTCCGACTCGAATGAAAGTAACAACGCTCGAAACCAGATGCCAGCTAGCTTTCCGCTCAATATAAAGTGTATTGGACTGCCCCAAGAGCTCAACGACAGAGATGGCACCGACACTTGATGGTTTGCTCAACCCCTTGGTGATAATTCTGTTGTAAGCCACATCCTGTAAGTCAACCCGGGGGTTCCCAAGATCCGTGTTCTGCATGAAGGCCGAAAGCTAGAATAGTCAGTTTTTTCTCTATACTAACGATCTTGACTGACCTCAGAGATCTTGGCCGTTGACACAACTTGTCGTCTGAACCGAAACGGCTGAAGCGCTCCATCTCCGTTCATGGACCGAATACGACGTCGTATCGATATTAACAAGTCCTTCGCTTTGTCACAAGCGGAGAAAGTGATCTGGAAAGATTCATATACCCCGTGGGATCTGTAGATCACTACAATCAACGTGCGGATTTCCTCCTTTGCAGTTCGGTTTCCCTGGATTTCCGGATGTTCATCGGATTGCACTAGCGCCATATTGCTTGAACAGAGAAGTCAATGCAAAATTGCGTAAACGGAACAGCAGGATGGATATTCCGGAGGATTACAACTTGGAGGAAGGACTGCCTCAAAAACTCACCGTGACGTTCAGATATAGACATCCTGAATGACGCGTATGTGGCTGCGAACACTCTGCTGTGATCGCAAAACCTACTCAGAAATCCCATGCTCTGCGATTCTGCTGCAGCTATGTCGAATCTTGGCAGACTCTATAAGTCAAATCTTTCCAAGCCACGACTTGAGGGAAAATTTCGCTCAATGCTCTGATTTGCCATTATGGCCAACTCCCCCAGCTGTGGTGTGGGCAACTGCAACCACAAGCGACGGTCCATATCTCTGATGGTGGGGCGCCCTGCCGTGCCTTGATGTGAGTGATTTTCGGAACGTCTGTGATTTAAACACTAAGCCCGGGCTGTCTGAGGGGAAACTTCCGCTGGCTGTATTGGACGTGAATGACAGGACCGATTCTCTAGAAGAAGATTTCGTCTGACTGAGTCTACAACGTATCTAAAGGCAGATGCAGGGGAGAATTATTGTCGAATTCTTAGTCCTTTGTAGCTCGCTTCTACTGGCGCTGACACGTCGTTACGAAAATAACGTGTGCCGGCGTCCCTAACAGATAAAAATCTAAACCGAGCGTGTAACTTATTAATCATATACCGATTATTACATACCGATGAACGGATCGTCACGCCACGTCTTCTTGCAACCGTTTCAGGAATTCACTGTCCTGTTCCAGGTGTGCCGAGGGGCTACGCCACGTGAGCACACGTGGTCTACAACTCCGAACCCTGTAAAGCCTGTTCTTGGCGAAATCGCAGCGATCGCAGCGATCACAAATTGATACCCAACGGCCGCACACTCCCCTTCCCCGATGAACACGCAATGGAGTGTCAGCCCGCAAACTTGGAGACTTTCACCTTGAACCATCACTTGGTGACGTCTAAAATATAAAATTGTGCGCTAGGCAAAGGCTTTCGGAACTCATCTTAAGTCGTTCTTCTTCGATCAACTTGTCGTCCCGATACCATACCTCTGCAATGTCTCAGTATAATTATTTGGGTCGCAATGAGCTCTAGAATACGCATATTTTAAGACGCTGATATCTTGTCCACGTTAGTGTTACCGATTGAACATAAATGTTACGCAACCATGGCAGGATCCCCATCCAAGGTCTCCCCTGCTGTGGAAAGATGGCTATCCGAGCCCAGCGCGGAATCTCCCTGGAGCGTTTACAACATGAGGGTCTCAAAAGAACAGAGCTCGAAGAGGCTCAATGATTTACTCGACTGTTGCCCTGCTGGGTATACCGCCTCGGAGGCTGGGTCATCCCCCAAACCCATAGAAGATCCAGGGTCTGAGCTTCTGACAGGAATTGGATCGGAATTTCAGTCAAGCTATCTTAGACAAGCGCCTTTGAAGACTGGGAAACAACTACGACGAACTTCTCCCTCACCACGAGAAAAGCCTGCGCCCAGTGCTAAAGTCGTCACAAATTCAGACCCAGTGCCGTCCACCCAGCGTTCATCAGATCTTACTCCTGCGCAACTTACTGTAGAACGCGACAGAGAACAGTCCTTGTCAAAGTTGAATTTCGGCTCCTCATTATGGAGGATAGCTCTCGCTGCAGGCTCCCTTACGCTGTCTTGGGGTGACGGGAGTATAGAAGAGAAACAAAATCACGATTCCCAAGCTTCAGATAACATTTACAAAGACGATGATCCACCAGTCTGCACTCAGGAGATTGAAGCTCCTGTGCATGAAACCTTGCAGAAAATGAGCGATGAAACTAAGGATCATAGCCCGCAATGCGGCTCGTGTGAAACCAGTCAGGCAGACATGAACGATCAAGAATATGAGAGAGAGAACGATTGCTCATCAAGCGTCGAAAGCCTCTCGAAATCAGAAGTCTCTCTGAAAAAGTGTCTTCAGCCGACATTGAAAGACTCTATCGACACCTTACCTTCTGATCCACCCACCCCGATAATAGTTGCTCGACATGCAGATGATTTAGAGTCTCACCAGACCGCATTTTACGCCATTCTCCATGCCTACATCGGTCATCAACTTGGTGCCGATGGCTGCAACAAGGTGGATCAGCATGGTATTGTCCCGGCGAGTAGTCCTTCCCAGGACGCTGCAAGCTCATATTCCGCAAAGCGTGTTCGTCCATCTCGTGACAGAGGAAGCCACGGAGAGGACGACCGATCGGATTGGTCTGACGGAGACGAACCACGACGGAACCGAAAGCACAGGAAAACAAGCCAGCACCCCCAACTCCCCGGACGGCGGTTTGCTTGCCCGTTTCATAAATACGACCCTTGGTTGTACGAATTCTGTAGATTGTGGAGCTGTGTGACTATCGAAAATGTAAAACGACATGTTCTTGGCACTAAGCATCGTACATTCTTTCAGATGAGCCCCGACAAAGAACGCTCAATTCGGTCGATACCTCCCTCCAGAGCCGGGGCGGAAGAACGCTGGCACGCCATTTATCGAAGCTGCTTCGATATTGCTAACGATAGTAACTACACTAAACCGAGTCCATATGTCGAAGAAACTATGATAAGGGCACCGGTATCTGCCCTCGTCGGACGACCTTCGCTGCCTTTGTCTCTTCAACATTCCACTGTCTCTCCTCCAACGCGAACGACGATGCATGCAAGACCCAACGTCAACCCCGATGCCTCTGCATATGCTGACGAAATCCAGCGGTTGACAGAGCAATATAACCAGCGTTGGATGGAAGTGCGCTTGTGTAGGGAGCAAGAACGGATAAACTTGCGAGACACCCAGTCTCGACTGCGAGCTCTCGATTTTGGAGAGCTGCAATTGAGGAGAGATTTGAATTACAATCTCGTTAATCTCCAGACTGGCATGGAACAAGGCTTGCCCTTGCACGTCCAGCTTCGACAAGTTCCGCTTGTCATTACCGCGAGCATTGATTCACAGCCTGGTGCCGACCTATCCCTCGAGACCGTAGCACCTTCTCAGGTCAGCGAACATGGATTTTTGGAAAGCGATGGCGGCCAGGCGAGCCTCGAAGTCACTTATGCTGCAACAGAAGCTCAGCTGTCGATTGCAAACGATTCAGCGTACGAGACGATGCCTTCGGAGACTAACTGTTCTTGTGGTATCGATAATGCATCTTGGTGTTTAGATTGTGGCAAAGGGCTCAATCTTCCTGGCGACCCATCAGGGTAACTGGGGATTCTGGGTTGAGTAAATATCTATTAAGGAAGCTTTCCATTACTCGTCAGCAGGCAAGCACGCAGTCCGGGCCAAGTTTGTCGGCTGTTACCTGGAGTACATATCTTTTGATGATACGGATGATCTGACTATGACCAGCTAGAGCGGACCATGGGTATGGTTGAAAGCGTACAAACTTGCTGGACAATTGAGATCCTCTCTCGCAGAACTCCGGAGTCTAATGCCCGAACCATCTTATCGCTTTGGGTCCTTCGCCCAGCAAGAAATACTCTTCTGCTACAACTGGTTCATCCAAGCCTACCACCAACTTTCATGATTCGAGTTACGGCCTCGAGATGTCCCTTCCTTAGCAGGCTGCTGTTCCGCTCGTACATGGAGGCCTTTACAAGGCTGCCTTGGTAGCCTTGACGACCAGCTGGATGCGAATTACTCTCGAGTGACAACTCGAGGGGGACACATATACTAGATACCTAGTGAGGACACGGATATTTGACAGTAATGGTAAGTAACGCAGCATCAAGCTAAGCCCGGATCAGGGTGGACCAGACCTGGCAAGGCATGGCATTCTAAAATCTTGGTAGCTTTCCCGACTTGACCATCAATTTCTCTGATTTTGGCGGAAGCTTCTTGACCTGTTGTCATGTGTCCGTTGCGATTTGCATTGGGGGAGCGCTCGGAAGTTTTCTCGATGAGCACCAAAACGGCGAACAAAAAGGTGTTCATCCCTCTCCGAAGATTTTCAGTGGGTAACCGCTAATTCACCTAACGACGACGCATCACCATTCCGCGTCCGCAGATGACAGTCTATATCATACTCTGAGCAGTCTCCAGTGCCGAGAAAGCCTTGTCCTATCATCTGTCACACTTAGAGTGCTTCACCCTTACCTCCTATTGCTCCCAATCTTCTCCCTGAATATCTCTCTCCCCTTCTCCGCATCCATCTTGATATCGTTCTCCCAGATCCACTTCATCCTCTGCGTCAGATTCCGCGCCAATTCTTCCAAATCATCCGTCAGATCAAACTCATACAACTTCCCCGCCTCCTCGCTCGTCCGGACCAGCTTCTGCGTCCTCGGCCGCCGAATCTCGTCGTACGCCTGGAACGCGTGCTCCAGCTGCCCCTCGTCCTCGACATCCCCCAGGATCATGCTCAGCACGTACGCGTCCTCGACGGCCATCCCCGCGCCCGACCCCTGATGCGGCGTCGACGCGTGCGCTGCGTCCCCCGCGATGCACGCCCGGCCCCGGGCGTACGTTTCCGCCGGAAGGTCGTTGAACAGCGCCCAGATGTCCGGTTTCTGCATCATCTGCAGGATGCTCTGCACCTTGGCGCCCCAGCCCGCGAAGTCCGCGTACATGTCCTCCTTGGTCGTGTGGATTACCCAGTCCTCGTGCTCCCATCTGTCGGCCGACGTGAACGCGACCACGTTCATCGTCCGCCCCTTCTCGATCGGGAAGGTCAGCAGGTGGCCGCCGTAGCCGAGGTACATGTGGCTGTTGCGCGCGAGCTCGTCGCCGAGCGCCTCGACGGCCTGGTCCATGGGGATCAGGCCGCGGTAGCAGTACTTTCCCGTAAACTCGGCGTGGGCGGCGGGGTCGTCTTCGCCCAGGAGAATCTGCCGCATGCGGGACTTGATCCCGTCGCACCCTACAACAGCACTGTGATGTGCGGTGGTGCCGTCGGCGAAGGAAAGCGTAACGCCCTTCCCCGGGCCCTGGTCCGCAAGGCCGACAAGGCGCTTGCCGAAGTGCGATATCTGGGGCGGGATCAGTTGCACCATCTCGTCTAGGAAGTGTGCGCGGTGGACCGATCCGCCGCGCGGGGGCGGGGCGCGGGTGGAACAGATGTACGCGTGCTCCTCGACGGCGGGGTTCGGATCCTTAGTCTGTGACTTATTGTGACCCTTGGCCGCGGACGTGCCGGACATGCCGGTGCGGTACTCGAACCAGACATCCCCACGGCCGGGGTCTTGGTTCGCCGTGGAGCGGCGCTGGAAGCCGGCGTAGACGTCCGGAGAAATCAGATTCATAGCTCGCGCGGCGTTGGAGCCGAAAGCCACGCCGGCACCAATCTCGCCGAATTTGTGTGCGGACTCGTAGATGGTGACGGGAATGCGAGTGTTGTGGTGGAGAGAGAGGGCGAGCACGAGCCCAGCAATGCCGCCGCCGACGATGGCGATGTCGAAAGGCTTCTGCTCTCCGTCGGCGCTGGTCCGCTGACTGTGGTTCTCTGCCGCCATGATAGAAAACCCCAATCCCTCAAGATTAGACTGTGATAAACTCAGATAGAAACGCACAAGATACACTCCCTAAGAGACGCTCAAAACTCAAATAACACTACTCATCCACAACCCACCAAACCGCTGACATAGACTCAATCCTCACTCAAAAGACAGCCCACGAAAGCCCTTATAAACAATAGCATAAACGACCCATCTCTTCCTCCCCTGCCCAGGAACTAAACACATGTCGTCAACATTGCGAACTCGGGATCAAGCTCAAAAGTGGATCCCCTTGGGCGGGCACTTGCGGGGGCGGAGGCTCCCGGCTCTGAAGTGCGGAGAGAGGAATCCACCCCTGTTCAATATCCTTATTCAGCATTTGTGGAACAGTTTTGGCTTCAATCACTGGCAGCGAGGCGCGGCATGACTAAGTCTGTCTTCAGTCTCCTTGTTTCGCCCGACATCTTCGCGGGACCAATGCGATCTGTGATCTTTGAAAGGCCTCCCGTGACTATGTAATCGTTTAAGTGTTTGGGGGAAGTGGAGAAAACGGGTCATAAATTTCCCCGTGGGACCTGACTGAGGTACCTACGCACGTAGCTGTGTACCTAGGCGATAGCACAACATAATCTTTAATCTTTAAAATTTACATTCCGCCTGGTCCGTATTTCAGCAACAGCGGGAACGGGAACGGGAACACCCCAGCATAATCAACAAGACTGGGATGGGAATGGTAGGGAGTTTACCGCGAGGAGGTGCGGGTTGTGCTGTTGGGCGAAATCGCCGCCGCAGGCGGCCGGAGATAGGATTAAGATACTTCGTTGGGGGGGGTTGATTTAGTACCTAGCTCTCTGGGAACTTATGGGATAAGAGATATCAAAGCCGCAGAATGAATGTGCTTCTATTATTCTCTACATACGCGCCATCATGACCTCCCGTGCCGAGGGCGTTACATAGCGGGTTAAACGCTGGTCTGGCTATGCTATGCTCATACAAACTGATGCTCTTCTTTAAGAGTAATCATTTTCCTAACGCTCGTTGCGCCGGGAACTCGCGGGTTAGGCCGCTATGTGAGGTGCGGATTGGGTTCGCACCTTCCCTTTTTGATGGTGAAACGGCAGGAAGGATTTCTGCAGGTTTCATGTGATTGTTGGTCACGTTGCCGATACGAGGTTGGGGTCCATGGGAATTGATCCAAGACTGGCATGCATGCCGTACGGGTTAATGGTATGAATGAACTTTTCGGAGTCATCGTTGCATCCCGACGCTCTTCAGCACGGTTCTGAATCTGTGTGCAAGACCCTGGCAAGTCCAAGTCAATCCACGCGTCTCCTCGTCTAGCCATGCTGTTGCAAATAGCAGCGCCAGAGCCGCTCGAAATCGTATCGTTTCCCGTCTTCGAGCCCCTGCTCGTCATCACTCCACCACAGGCACTTCTCCTTCGGTCAGTCGGCACGATGAAATCCACGGAACTCGCCCGGACTACTGTATCATCTGCCTGCGCTCTTGTGGCACCCGGATCCCTCGAGAGCCAGCGCCGATACCATGTCTCGCCGGTCCAGTACCTTGCGCAGACGCATGCTTCCACCCCTACCCTTCTCGCCTCAACGACCGTCGACTACCTCCGCCTAGCTCACCTGTCCTCTAAGCTTCTTCAAGCCATCGACCGCTGTGTCATCCGGGAAATCCCTGGCCTCGCGCTCCCGTTATACCACTCCATTCCAGATTCGCGCGACATCGCCGGCGCGGTGGGTCACGTCCCAGTCATCGTGGATGAGCTACTGGTGCAAGGAGACCCATGAGCAGAGGCCACTGAAATCAGGGTATGTCACCAAGCCTGCGTATGATGTTGCCATGGGAGTCGTGGACAAGCGGTTTGGAGGGGAGCTGCCGGAGGAAGACTTAGAGGAGATTGAGGGAGGAGAGCTGGGGAGTAAGGGGAGGGGGAATGTGTTTTCGGGGTTGAAGATGACGGCGAGGCTGGAGAGGGTATTGATGGTATGGATGGTAGAGAATGTTGAAATGTTAGCGGAAGTAGAGTCGAGAGTTAACTCTAGCAGTCAAGGCTCCATTGAGTGGATTCAACCTTTGCTATCGTGGATTGTGTAGCCGCTTGGAAGTTGTGAGGTAGCATTGAGCAAATCGTGCACAAAACTGGTGGATTGGGAGATGACGAGGCATGTCAAAGCCTTGCTGTCTCACTTGTTGTGTATCGATTCTTGGCCACGATGGCGAGTGCTCGAGATTGACGCACCGATTGTACAGCGGTATCTGCTTTCGGAGAGGCCTCTCGGTGCGTGCCGTATCTGTTAGTTACCGTGTCCGTGCACCTTGAACACTTGCGCTTCCTGATCAACATAGATCAGCTCGATCCTCCCCTCAGCGACTCCACAGAATTCTTGGCTATTTGCGCGCAGCTCAGGATGTATTTGAACATATGGATGGACCGATCGCGAATCTGTCTCGTTTCCTGGTCCTTACCGACGAATATGTCGTGCCTGAAGGTTTCGCTCCAACTTCCCGTTCTCAGTTAAGTCGTCCTTTAGCCATTACTTGCTCTTGAAGAATCGATCGCATGACCCGGCTCGAATTGCTCTGAGGGCTCAGTAGGATTGGAGGCAGTAGAGCTCTTGCACTAGCGGTAGATCTCTCGCACGGGCGGTAGAGCTCTTGCACGGGCTTCGTAGCTCTGGGGTTTGGGCCTATTACCTAGATCCTTGTTCGGCCGGATATGTGCTGCTAATCGAGCTTTCATAGTTCGAAATCGATAGAGAAGGCGGCTCACTTTTTTCGAAATTTCATCACCACTATCCCCCCAGCAGTATTTCCATCCAACGTTGTGTCCAAAGGCAAAAGCGCCGCTTTCCTCCAGCCCATCAGGCTCGCGTATGGACAAGATGTGGTGTAATTTCTTGGGAATGAAGACTTGCACAGGGTCAACGTGCTGCGCCTTGAAAATCCTGGAGCCAATTTGGCGGGCGGTTTGAGGCTGACATCGACAGCTCGCAACAACGTTTCCGGGGCAATGCCATAGAAGTTGGTGGTCTGCCGCAAGGTTTGCTTTGACCTTTTTCAGGTCAAAAGTGCTTGCAGCTAGATAGTACTTCTGGGCGGGAAGGTTTTTCCAACGCGGGCACAACCCATCAAACTCGGTCGGCTTAATGATATCACCAAAACCGCGACCAAATAGAGTAACCGCTTCTATCGAGCGGACGAAATCTACCCAGCCGTATCCGAGAGCATCAAGGGTTGCAACGCGCGGTCGGGGGTCGTGATCCGTCGCCAATTCGGCGAAGTCCCATCCCTCGAGATGCTTTCGCACTCTGACTTTCAAATTCATCCCATCTCGTCCCGCCACTTGTTTATGATATTCAATGATTTGTTCCAAGTAGTTGTAGTGCTGTTCAACTAGATCTTCGAAGAGAAAGCCTGTATAAATCTCAAGTTTTCTGTTATTTTCATCGATGAGCACTCTCGTGGCAGAATTTGGCTTATGTTCGGCTGCATCTACCATTTTCTCACGGTCGAATTTGAGCGCAGAGGAGAAGTCGTCTGTCCGGTCGTGTTCTAGTGAGGCCCGTACAATATGGAGCAATGCGCTGATTGCATTCACAAGCCATCCTCTTTTCTCAGCTTCATCCCACAGGACAACGTATTTCGTAGCAATCCACTTTAGCTTCGGAATGTAGCCATTGCGGGTAAGATGCGGCGGCACGTCCTTCGCGCCAATTACAAAAGTCATCCCGCCCGTGATCCCTTTGCCGCAAGACAAAGACACCTTTTCAAGCAGACAGCCTACATGCGGCTTCGGGAGGCCTGTACGGTCGATTTTGTATTGGGCATCTGCGGCTCCTGTCAAATATTAATGAAAGTTTCTTGTAGTAAAAGGAGACTAACCAGCATGGTAGGTGCATCCGGGGCACCAACCAACCACATTTCGAGCAGTGTCGAGCAGCTGTAATCCAATGTTTGGAGTGTCTTCAAGCTCCTGGTCGAGATAGGAAAGCCTTTCTCCATTCATGTTATAGAAGTAATGCCAGATCAGAAGGTCTTGGCTGTGTGCGGTTGCAACCAACATCGTTGAAAAGCCTTTAATGAAGACTTTCTCATCAAATTCTGTTACACGCTTGGACCCAACCAGCTCTGCCATCATGTTAAGCGGTATTTCAAGGCCGGATTGAAGTTCGCGCCCAGCCGGTAAAGGATACCCTGTGACCACCACAGGGTTTCTAAACATAGCGTGCCAGCATTGGCCGGGAAGGTGCTCCCCGGGTGTGGATAGTTTTTCCATTTTAAAATTGATCTTGCAAAAGATCTCGGAAAAGGGCGTCGACTGAGGCAATACTTGGATGATTGGGGAGCACATTGCAATCCCGCTCTTGAGCGGTGATGACCGCAGTGCCGCACCAAGCCATCCAAGTTGCTGACCAATCTCTGCGATAGAGTAGCCGATACCAGTGACGATGACTATGAATTTGTGTCCTGCCATCCATGCGCGAAGCTCGGTCCCGTCCGACAAAACGGCTAAAAATAAGATCAGGATATGTCATGACCAGTCGGCCTCAGCCATTTAGAGAGCACTTACAGACTACGTGGTCCTCTGAAGACTTACCAATGACATCTGCGACTAGCTGAAATAGTGTTTGGCCGGTCATCGGCCACGTCTGTGAAAGATATCCTACAGTAGGTAGAGCTTGGGCATCATGCGGATATCCTGTTAGGGTAATTGCTCCTTTCAATACTTCTTGCGGGCTTTCGATATATTGTTGCTCTTTCACAAAGCCTAGCGGATCCCAGTCTAGCTTGAATATTGCTTTGTACCCTTTCGAGGGTACTTTCCTACTGACCGTGGAAGCCGAAGGCAACGCGTCCAGAATTTTCTTCTCAATTCCGTCCATGGCGTCAGGGTCCGAACGGATCAAGTTGAACTCTCTTCTCAAGCTCGCAAGAAGCCAGTTGTATGCCGAAGATTCTTTAACAAAATCTCGATGGGGTTGGATATCTACTAAACAATCGACGGTATCTTCAAGATCGTCTTCATTTGCTTCTGCTCTAAGACCTAGAGTAGCAAGCTCAGGATCTGGACCTCCCCAAAAGAGTTTCTCCTCGAAAATAGTTCGAATTTGCCTGAAGCCAAGATTAGACGTGACATAAGCCTTTACTGGCTTGATTTGATGGACTTGCCTGCGATAGCTGTAGAGAAAAAAGGAAACATCGCGTTCCCTTGCGTTTGAGGCTGCATACCCAATTCTGAGAGCAAATGCCTTTAACAATTCTGAAAGCAAGTCTGGAGGACCCTTTTTCATCGGATTGCCTAACGGATGAAACTGTGCTTTGCTGATCAAGTCTTCTACAAACTCAGCAAGATAAATTCTATCTCGTAGTAGTAGCGAAGCCGAGTCACCTTGTGGACGTTCAGACAAGGCTGATAATCTCGAGTCACGGGGACTTGCCACGGTAGGGTTTATCCCTAGTCCTGGCCTCAAAGGTCACAATCCAAACTCATGCTCTCACTCAATTGGATAAGACTGACCTCCAAAACGACTCCTGGGATTGCTCTCTGCCCGCCGTGGTTTATGCTGTGCGTTCCTTGTCGTCGACCCAGCCGAACTCTTCCGTGATGAGAATCTTTCGAACAAGGATTTTCGGGTTTTGTTCTGCATGCTCTTGGTCGACTGCGTTAGCACGCTTGATGTGAAGCTGCTACTACTCATGCTATCATCGTCCTCGAGTTCCTGCGAGCTTGTTTTCCATCTCCTGTACTTTTTAAGAATGTTTTCTGTTTCGCTTCGCGGCTCGGCTATGGAGAAGTGATCCTCAGTGACCTGAGCGCCACTTTCGAGAAAGAGCTTGACGAAAGGGGAGCGATCTCGGTAGACAGCATAATCAAGAGGCGTTCTATCATAGGCATCTTTGACATTTAGGACGTCGACGCCAGCGATCTCTATAATAACTTCAGCAATATGGGGAACGTTATTGTCAATTGCTCGGTGGAGGGCGGTCTTCTTTTCTTCGCTATAGGTTGCGATAGGGTCGGCTTTACCAATTAGAAGAGCCTTCACGATCTTTGGGAAGCCGCATTTGACGGCGTGGAAGAGAGGCATGGATTGAGATGGGGTGTGCAGGTTGGGTTCTGCTCCTAGCTCCAGGAGGAGTTCGACCATCGCTGTATTGCCAGTTGTGATCGCATGGCGAAGCGGAGTTATTTCTTCATCGTCCGGATTGACAATTGCTCCCTGCTCACAGAGGGTTCGAACGATGACGTCCTTGTCACTTTCGATAGCGTAGAGTAAGGGTGATTTACCTTCTTGACTCTTCTTGTTGACGTCGGCGCCCTTCTCTACAATCTTTTTACGGACCTTGTCATTGTCTTTCTGCAAGATTGCAGATATCAACGACGTAAGGCCATCTGGTTTGACACGGTTGATGTATGAAGGATCCTCGACCGGACTTAGAGTAGTGGTAGTAGCATCGCTTCCTGCGGTTCTAGATTTGGACAATTTTGAATCTGTGTTCTGTGATTTATAGTTTGGTAGCGATAATGCCAGCTCGTCCAAAGATGTCGCATTCGACGTGGGAACATAACTGCAAAGCAAATTGATGGCCTCTGCAGCAGGATGCTTTTCCTGACTACTCCATATTTCGGAAAGTTGTTGGAGTGATTCAAGTAGATCACGATCTTCCTGGAATTTCAAAGAGTCATACAATGAGTGCATCTGCCAACGCAGCTTCAGAGCTCTCCTTGCAAATTTCGCCCGATCATACTTGACATTTTTGCCTGACTTAGTGTCTGAATCAAGCATTTCAATTTTAGCAAGTCTATAATACACCTTGGAATAATCGCTCATGTTGCTTTCTGTCCACTTCTCGTGTGCCAGATAATCTATCTGGGTTGTTGACGGGATCGGATCTGACTTTGATATTCGACGCGCCAGTCGGAACCAAATCATGCGGGCATCCTCTCGCTTGCCTTGTTGCTCGCACAATTCTGCCAACGAATCTTGAGACGCTTGCAATTCGGCGGTCATTTCCGGAATGTTCTCTAAGAGTGCCGACAATTGCCGTTCTTGTTTCTCTGCCACTTCATAATGCCCATTCTCTGACAAAGCCCCGATGCTCTTGCGGTATGACATTTGGATAGCTCGAAGGAGAGAAAATGGTAATCGGTCATCAAAGGAGGGATCGGGATCGTACGGGTCGCTGTCGGCGAACTCTGGCGCGGCTATTGTGGAGTTAAGGGTAATGTCATCGTCGTCATCATTGTCATCAGCAGTAGCGGCAGCTAGGCCTCTTTCTTGGGGAGGGATGCCAAATCTTGTGACTTGGTCTTGATCGTCATCAGGATTGGACTGCAATTTGTCGGCGGTGTCCTCTATTGTCTGAGGTTCAGCAGAAAGGGGGAGGCCCTTTTCTACCAGAACAGCTTTGCCAATATCAATAGACTTCTGCACTACGGGAAGAGAAACCTTTCGATCATTCTCGGAGAGAGTGTATCGAGGAGGAACTGGCGATGGCGCAGTGTTTAGGAAGTATTGGCTACTCCTAAGAGCATCCGTCAATAGTCCGGCGTTCTGGGCCAGTGAAGACATATTCCGCGTGTTGATGCAGAGCATTGATACTTCCAATATGTGCATATTGGAGTCGATGTCCCGCTCAAAGCGTTGTATGGTATCATCTTTGGCGTCTATTTTCAATTGAAGTAGAGCTTTTGCAATCCATCCGAGGTCTTGACGGGCGCTTGAGCTGTTAAGAACTGACTTCAAGTCCCTTCGAAAAGTCTTCAAAGTGCGTTGACAGTCTCGAAGTGATGCTAGGACATTGGCCCAGATTTGGCCTTCTAGAGGATCGGTGTGCTTGGATTCCCATCGCGATTTGCTCTCATCGAATGTTGTTCCGACAATGTAGAGAGTGCTACCGAGAAGCTTGCATTTCCGTACCAAACTTTTGGAAACATCTTCAGCCTTTTTGGCGCCTTCGATGAATTTCGATAGATAGCGACAGAGCTTGAAAGCAACCTCAGCCACGGTCAGGATACCCTGGACGCCACCAATGACTTCCATGATCTAAGCTGAATGATGTAGTTGAAAAGGATAGCGGGGAAGCAAAGAAGAGCTGAAGCGGGGAGAGAACCATTACGATCATGGCTCTCAACGATGACTGGGAGCTTGCAATCGAGCAGAGAATTCACAGACGAAAGAAAAGCAAGTAGGTGTCGATGACGATCTAAGGGTTCGCCGAGTCCCACGCAGAACGCCACTGTTGCTTCGTGCTGTCGGTACCGATCTGGGCCTTTCGCCCATGCTATCACCCCTCAATGGGCTAACAGGCAGCGTTAGGAATTATTATGAGTAATCCCCAGCCTAGCCACGCCAGTCAGGTTCCCATGTCGAAGTGGCTTGGGACACAGCACTGCCCCAGATGATGGTGGTTCCCTCGTTCGCGGATTTTGGGTAGTGAAACGATGTTAGGGCGGCCCGGAGAAACCCAGAGTGCGGGCTTCGGGTGTTGTTACCCGTCGGGAGAAGGCCGCGCCCCCGCCCCGCCGACCATCTGTGAACTGGATCCGGTAGGCAGCCGTCATGCAAATAAGCCCGAACACGAGAGGCTCTGCTGACCGCATGGCAGGAATCACTTTGAGGTGTCAAGCTGCGAGACATCAAGGGATATGGCACGGTCATTTCGGGAGGATTGGGCTTGCTGGTCGCTTTATGACGCAAGCCAACGCATGTGAAGCTACCGGCACGTGTCTCGAGAGGTCACGTGAGCAGATCAACGCTTCTGCTTGTGGTTAAAGATATATGTCTAACATCATAGAGACCAGGGTAACTCAAGACTATAGCACGCAGGTGATCATACAAAATGATATTGAAAGGTCTAAGTCTCTTTTGGGGTCGATTGCACTAGAGATAATCCCGTCCCGACCGAAGGCCTATTCCTCGGCGGCTGCTCTGTTTCCCACACCCATAAGGGCCCTGGCCGTTCCGCCTCTTTGCGTCCACGTATCCACCACTTGAGCTTATCCCATTGATACCTGAAATGGTCCCGATTGGAAACCTCGAAGATCTTGTTGAGCTCTTCCAGCTTGATGTTGGCGGTCTCCCTAATGATGAAAAAGTTCAAAAACCAGAGGATGATGTTGATTCCCGCGAACATGCCGAGCAATCCACGATATGTCATGGCATAGGCGAGCTGGGGCGTGACGAGCGCCAGAATCCCATTGCCCAGCATGTTCCAAAACACTGCAAAGCTCATCCCTACTTCGCGATTGACTAGTGGGAACACCTCTGCCGAGAGCGTGAAAGCCACAGGTCCTTCGCCTACAGAGTATGCAAGAACGAAAAAGTAGAGGAAGACAACAACCACCGCTTTCTGTCCGTCAGACGCAGAATGCGTGAAGCATAGGCCTGCAATTAGTAGAAACAGACCCATCAGCGGGAAGGAGAAGTTGAGAAGATACCGGCGACCTCTTCTGTCAATAGTGCCCCAGGCAGGAGCCACAAAGAGGAAATTGGCCGCACCGATACCAAAGGACATCCACAGAGGACGGAGATGATCTGTGTTGGGATCTGTAGATTCACTAACACTGGAAAATATAGTTGAGCCGAGGAAAAAGATGAGATTTGCCCCGCAAAGGACTTGCGACAGCATGACCAGCGAGGCGTTGAAGCTTGCATTTAGTGTGCGCGTGCTCGTAAAGAGCCTTAGGAATCGGCTCCATGGCTTGGTCGTTCTGATCTCTTCTTGATAAGAGCCATACAGAAGATTCTTGGCAGGCACTGTTTTGTCGGCAGTCGGGCCACTCTCTGGTGATGATGACTTTTTGAAGTACTTTGTCTCTGCTTGCAATTGAGCATGCATGAGCAAGAGATCTCGGCAGGCAAGGATTGAGGATCCACGGAGACGAAGCATGGATCTGTATGCGTCTTTCATCCGCCCGCGTTTGAGGAGCCACCTAGGACTCTCAGCACAGAGAGGAACCAAGAGCAGCAGGGGAAAAGCAGGTATAAAGGCTGACGCCATTTGCTTCCGCCAGTCCTCGTGGACAGCCAAATTGGCGGCGAAGCCAAGCATGATACCAAAAGCATCAAGAGCTTGCCAGCTTGTTAAGAGAGTCCCTCTGATATTCGTCGGTGCGGTCTCCGCGAGGAACACAGGGGTGACTGAAGCCTTAGCTCCCATACCAATTCCTGTAATGATCCGGGTTCCAAGGAGTGCTTGCCAGCTGTGTGTATAGGCCGAGCCTATGCACGCAGCGAAGCTTGTCATTGCCGCAATAAATAGAGCGCCGCGTCTTCCGCCAACATATTCGTTGAGAGGGTCCGACAGCCAGCATCCAACAAGTGCAGCAGCAATGTAGCTGATAGCATTGACCGCTCCGAATATCCAGATACCTTGACTCGGAGCTAATAGAGGGCGATGACAGTGAGCAAAACCGGTCAAATTTTGACTAGTATTAGCCACATTTTGATAAGGATGCGTCAAGTTTGCAGGCACACAAAATTCGCTTGGCCATTGCAAATTTGCGCCATTCAGGTTGGATTGGTTCCACCCTTGCACAACTGCTGCCAAACAACACGTCGCGAGCACAACACGAAAATCGTGAGGAAGTCGAGCTACTTGACGGCCGAACCGTTTGAGCTGCTCTTTATAGTCCCCAGCTCTATTGCGCATGAATTTGTACTCTTCAGTTAGAAGGATCTTCTCCACGGATGTTAATCCGGGAATGTGCTCGTAACCCAAAGGGTCTCTAACTAATCGGCCGCCTCGCACCAGCGTGTCCGATTCAACCGTATCCTCCAACTCATAATCCTGGTGGAATTTGCGTACGATCTCGTCGAGCTCCTGCAGTGTGTCAGGGTCAGTCAGAGGGTTGTTGATGAGCACTGGATCAAGACCGCTTTGGCCGTTTGCGAGTCTTGGACTGCACGGACAGTTAGCGTAATGCGCTGGTGTCTGAGGATGCTCTTGGTCATCAAACTCACCCCATGATTCGGTACCAACGGTTCCGTCACCTCAGCGCAACTGCCGCGCTTGATTTAGGCTATGTAGTTTCAATCAACGTAACAACACAAGCATACAACAACCAAGAACTCGTGAAAACTGTGTGACTCCCGGGCACAGTAGAGACGTCGATCACTCAGCCCTTGAAAACGGAAAAAACGAAAGATTTTATTCTGAAAATCGAGCCAACTTAAAGCCCTTTAAGCCAAGTTACACAAGGCTAGGTACCTGTAGCTCTGAGCGACTTTGACATGAGGGGGCCAGCCTGATAGTTCATCCGCGCCATTACGCCACGAGGCGCCATGAACGAGTGCCCGCGTTGAAAGACGGGTTGGGAGATGTTCTCGCGGCCGTGCTTACCTTCTAGATCGAAGGTGTGTCTCGAAAGCGCAGCTTTCGAAGACCTCCAAACTGGTGCGTTTGCTGTCTGCCTTCGAGGATTGAGCCATTTTTCACGACTATAGGCAGTGTAGGTCACATGGAATGTGGCTTGCCGGGGCAAGTAACTAGGAGAGGAACTTTGGCCGAGTGAGGCGGAGCAGTCGAGTTGCCTTGCGGACCAGTCTTTCTGCCTTGCACTACCACCAGGAAGGCTTAGCGCGCCAAGAACACCGGGTCTTGGCGTGAGAAGGATTCACGGCCAAACCGCACGTTCCTTGCGTTCGGGCAATCTTCGATGTGGAAGCGGTAGAGGATGCCAACTTCGGCGTGCAACTGCGGAAAAATCATCTGAAAAAGAAATCTTGAACGATTAGCTAAAAGCAAACGCGCCAGGGTCTATTCGATTTCCCCGCGACTAAATTAGAACGATAGACGTGGTAAAGGGCCAACAACAGCAGGGTTCGAGAAGCGAAATGTCAATGCACAGAAACTTTCAAACCAGCACATCACGCAGACCATTCAGAGGTAGCCAGCTGTAGAGGCTCGTAAAGTACAAGGCTCAGTCGTTGATTCAGTACCTTTAGCTTACTAGAAGCGAGGTTCATTTTGGCCTGTTTATTGTTGCCGTGGCTATGCATATTTCTCAACGAGTAGATTTTTATACTAAGAGCATTGCGTAAGAAGAGGAGAAGTAGCAACCTCAACCGAGCTTCAAGAGCGCGAGAACGACCTATATTCTTCTGCCACTTCAACGCGTAGCCACTGGCTCGCGACAGCATCTAAGGTGAAGATTGTGACGCCTTATCAAAAGAAATGCTGATCCGCAGGTGCAACGAGCAAATACAAGCCGTCTTTTCAATATCGCACCCATAGCAATTAGATTTCGCCACCGCTAGTGATGAAGATTTGAAGCATTGGCTATGGGTAAGGTAGTGGAAGTGATTTGATAAGCGTAAGTCAATTCTGGGGAATAACAGGTGTTATTGCCACGCATTTTGCGGCCAAATCATGAGTGGTGAACTCCTCCGAGTTCCCATGACTTACTACTAGGTAGGCTTCGTCTTCATTGTATCTTCCTAAGAAAGTAGAGTTCAATCGCCAGGTCTTCACGAGTCTCTGCCATTATTCATGATGGAAGACATTGGTCTCACGCCTATGCAGATTGCTCAATTTCATAGAGATGGCTATCTACTCATTCCAGACTATCTTAGCCCCGAAACATGTACCAATCTTCTGTCTGTTACTCAGAAGATGCTCTCTGACTTCCCTCTCGAGGAACATCCGATGACTCGCTTCTCAACGGGCGAAAATGACCATATCGGAGACGAGTACTTCTTGACTTCGAACGATAAGATTAGGTTCTTTTTTGAGGAAGGCGCCTTTTCTTCTAATGGAGACCTAACGAAGCCCAAGGAACGTGCTATTAACAAGATCGGGCATTTTCTACATGGCTTGTCACCGGACTTTGCCCGAGTTTCCCATGAGGATCGGATTGGTGCACGCAATGCTGCCGTCGCGAAGGACTTGGGTTTCCGAGATCCAAGGATCTTGCAGAGCATGGTCATTTGCAAGCAACCGGAGATTGGCGGTGCAGTCCCACCACATCAAGATAGCACTTTCCTCTACACTGACCCACCGAGTGCCGTGGGCTTTTGGATTGCTCTAGAAGATGCAACAGTGAAGAATGGTTGCTTAAGCTTCGCAAAGGGAAGCCACAGGCGAGCCCCGGTGAGAAGTCGATTTGTAAGAAAACCACCAGGACAGGTGGGAATGACCTTTGCAGATGTGCCAGAGGGGACAGGTTCCTGGCCAAGGGGGCTTGAGAAAGACTTTTCAATAAGTGGAGATTCCGACGAAGAGTATACCCTAGGCGAAGTCAAAGCTGGGACTCTGGTCCTTATCCATGGCAATTTGCTACACAAGAGCGAGACGAATCGGAGTGAGAAGAGCCGATTCATTTACACATTTCATATGATAGAAGGCCCGGCGGCAAAGTCGGAGGACGGACACGGCTGGATATACGACGACCGAAACTGGCTGCAGCCGCCAGCAGGCGGTGAATTCACGAAGCTGGCATCATAAATGTTTGCAGACCTTAGGAAGATGAAAGGATAATTACTTTAAACCACAAGAAAAATCCGTTCCAGTTCCATAAGCCTGATTATCCTGGTGGAGCATCCCTCCGCTGTCTGATCCGGATAGGTCCCTTAACGTCCTCGATACCGGTGCCACGTTCCAAAACCTCACCACGTTGTAAAATGTCGACTTTTCCGCAACATCTCAGCTCGAATACGATTTCTCGTACCAAAGGCATGGTGTCTCTCCAGGTCTTTGCACCAAGTCGGTCGAGCTCAGATGGAGAAAGGGACCTCGCTACCTCGGAAGGACAGATTGTCTTTGGCCAGTCGCGCGAAGAAAGCAGCCGCTCCAGATGTTGGTGAATTGGGTTGTTAGAGGCCATCAACTTATGCCAGGCCGGGGTTAGCGACGATCCAGAAATGCAGAATGGTTTGATCGATTGATCAGATCTGGGAGGGGAATGCTTTGTACCGGAAACGGGCACCCTATCCAATGAGAGACAATGATGTCTGTCACTGCCTCGAGCGGGCCGCGTGTACCAACACGAGGCTGCTTTTCTCAACGGCAGTTTCAGGTAGACGGTACGCCGATCCAGACCACCGAAGAAGTTCCAGAGCACCCCCGATGTTAAGTCCTGCGGCTTCGTCAAAGGTTTGTAATTGCTATAGCATTGAACTATTCACATCGAGCCTATGATACTGAGGGTGTACCTGATTATGTGCGACGAAAGGAGTTGGCCCTTGATGGCCGCCTAGTTTAGGCCTTCCGCGAATCCTTGGCGCGGATCACGGATGGCGTCAGCTGCACCCAAACCCCTGCCAATCCATCAAAACAAAGAACAAGCACATCAAGTACGAAGCGAAACGTTGAGGAGGAAATAAGATCGTCCTCGGTCCGCATGCGTAGAGTAGAGTAGACGGGATAAGCAGGAAAAGTGCCAAGGACGACGCGTGCGTCCGGGTGGGGAGCTGTCCCAGCCACGCTTCTCAGAGCATCGCCGATTCTGGTGGCTGGCGGAGCTGACCCGCCCAAAACAATTGAGCTCTTTGCTGCACACATACCGAGTTAGACCTTGACTTTTACACCGGCAGCCTTACGACACGAAGGATGATCTCGGCGACCATGAAGGCGGAGCGCTTTTTTCAAGAGTCCGAAATACTGGTCACCGTTTAGGCGTCGGCTGCCAGTCCTCCAGAATCAGTGCCCACGCATCCAATTTCCCAAGTCCTCTGGGCCGCTCGACAGTTGACCCGAACTTCGCTCCCCAGTCCAACGGCAGACACTCTTTGTAACGCTGAGCCCACGGGTGTATTTCCTACCTGTCCAATCGCTTTTACGGGTCGTCGCTACTGCTACCGATCACAATGGCGGCAAAAGCACCTAAAATCGGGTCCAATGGGCACACAGCCGGGATCTATGCAGACATGACCCTTGATGGGCCTGAAATAGGAACACTCGTGGCAGTCGTTGATCGAGCTAAGAATCTGCCGAATCGAAAGACGATGGGCAAACAAGACCCTTATTGTGCCATGAGATTGGGGAAAGAAGCCAAGAAAACAGAGACTGATCGAAGAGGCGGGCAGACACCAAAATGGTAGGTCTAATAGCGATTTGAAAGTGCTACTCTCCAACTAACCTAGAGCAGGGATCAAGAGTTGCGTTTCACCGTTCATGAATCTCCTGACTACTACCAGCTGAAGGTGTCGGTCTTCAACGACGACAAAAAAACGGAGCTTATTGGGGAAGCATGGGCCGATCTTAAGAGCGTGGTCATACCTGGCGGCGGTCAGGGTGACTTGTGGCAACAGCTTCAGTGCAAAGGAAAATATGCTGGTGAGATAAGAATCGAGTTAACTTACTACGACATTCGGCCTCCAGACGCGTCGGTCTTGAGCAAGAGAGGCCAGACAGAAGATTCACCCGCGTCGAGCGGTTGGACACAAGCCGCCAAAATGAAGACTGTCAATGAAGCAAAACATTTCGGACCCCGGGAGATTAGAAGAAGGCCACTACCGCCAGATCCAACAGGGCAGACACCACGGCCAAACCTACCAGAAATTCACTCATCTCCAATACCACAGACACAAGGCTATGACTTTGACAACGGCTCGTACGATCAATCGGGCCCTGAGCAAGATTTTCACTCCTTCACCAATCCCGCGACGCCGAACCAACCTGCTGGTCAAGACCATGACTCCCAAAAGAGCCCGTACGACTTTGAACTGCCAAGAGAGCGAATGCCTTTTACAGCAAATCAGCATCCTCGCACTAGAAGCCACGATGACTATCCCCAAGACCCGAGTTTCTCGCATCAGAACCAGTATTCACATCATGTCGACCAAGATTCTGGTGATACCCAATCGAATGAGTACCAGTTCCAAACCCCTGGTTTCGACGAACGCCGCCATAGCGCTCAACCCTCTTTTCCGCCCCAGGGCAGACAAGATTCTTCCCCATATGCGTCATCTCCACCTGGATCGTTGCCGTTCCGCCCTACTCCCTCGTCGGGTGACCTCCGGAAAAGGGCACAATTCAACCGATTCAGTACTTCACCTATCAAGAATGAAACTTTCATGGATAGTCCTTTGAGGCAGTCAATGAGCCACAATACCTTCCATCCAGCCGAAATTAGTCAACAACAAGACTACGAAGATGATGCGCCGCCTCCACCACCTCCGGCGCACCGAAGCTCTTCCCATCCGGAAGTGCTACCCGTCAGGGTACTAGAACCTCTTAAATTTGCGACTCCTGATCGGACATTCCCAAAATTTCAAAGTCCCCTTCAAAGCATCGAGCGCGCTTGTGACCCATTGCAAAACCAATCCCTAGCAACTAGTCCCGCCTCAAACCACGGTGGTGGCTACATTGCATACTCAAAACCGGCTTACACGCCTGAACCGGCTCGACCACGCGGAAACTCACAAAATACTCTACCAGGCGCTCTCAGCATACCACCAGGCCTACGGACCGGCTACCAGCCAACCGTTACAGATGCAGAAGTTGAAGAGAATTCGACAATTAACAGCGCAAAGATGTCGCCGTATGGTGGGTCGTCGGACCAGAACTTGTATCACGATTCTCAGTACTATCACCAAGCTCATTCAAGTCGAGAAGAGGAAATATATGGATCTAGTAGTCGCTCTCCCCATAACACCCCTGATCGGAACAATCCACTTAGAGGAGGAAGCTCGGCCATTCTAAGTCGAGAACAGGAAGTTTATGGGATGTCGCTCGGGTCACCACAAGACAGAGAGCGGGATCTATATGACAATGCACGATCAGCCACAATGCAAAGCCGGGAGCAAGAAAGTTACAGCGCCAGCCGTTCTCCAAACGGACTGAGTTATCCGCCGGGCAATTCACAGAATCGACGGCCGGCATCAGGTCAGGGACCATTCAGCTACGGCAGCCCCTACCAAAGATCACCCATAGATCGTCAAGGACCCGCAGAGCCCCAGCAATCGTTTCGCAACGGAGCCCCGATCTACAAACCCCGAGCAGTCAGTCCAGATGACCGAAGCAGAACATCAGCACCCTCGCGCAGGTCTGTCAGCCCGAACCCTGTCCCAACGCCGTCTTCCAAGGAGCGCCGTCTCTCCGGGATCCCCTTCTCTCCAGACTCTTTCGACGTCCTCAACCCGAGCTCAATCTCTAATTCCTCCATCACTGACGGCTTGGATAAGCCTCGTTATGAAAACCCTGAACAAGCCCGTGAAGCCTCACGCATGCGCGAAGTCGAAAAAATGCGCGAAGTTGGACCAATCATTGGCAACGACGGTCGAGAAATCGACCCCAGCGACCACCTGCCGTCAGACACCTGGGCTCCAGAGCCAGAACGCAAACCGAAGAAGCCGGAAGTAGTCATCCGCTTCAAGACCGGAAACCGGCCCGCCAACAACACTCCTCCGCAACAGACCAGCACGCGACCCTCACCTACCTCCGCTCGCCCTCGCTCAATGTTCGCCACAAACACACCCGAGTCCCCGTATGATTCCTCCGCTCCACGCGGCCGCAACAGACTACAGAAACAAAACGGCCCCACCGCCCGTCCTCTGCCGATGCAGCCCTTCGGCCACCCACAATCCAGCCCAGCATCCGTCCCCATATCCTCTCCTGTCTCCGCCTCGTCCTACAACACACCCTCCCCCCGCACCCACCCCCAACGCAACTCCGTATCCGAATACCCCGTCCCCCTCCGTGAAAACCCCAACTACAACCCTAGCTACTCCAACAACAGCCCGCCTGGCGGACGGGGCCCCGGAGGATACGCGACGGGTTCGCCGTACGGACAGACAGCGGCGCCACCGCCGCGACCGGCCAAGATTCCGCTTGGTACGGACCCAGGGGCCGATTCTGGGAGGGGTTACGGCGGGTATGGCGCGGGTGGAGGGATGGGAGGGATAGGAGGGGGTGGAGGGATGGACGCACTGAGTCGGGAGTTGAGCAGTATTGACATCGGCGTCGGGAGTGGAGGGAGAGCCGGGCTTGGAGGCCCGAGGACGAGGAGGGGGTATTGAAAATTAATGTACATTTGCGGCTGAAAAGGAATGGAAATATAATCATATTAGACAATTTTCCTCTTTCCCCTGTCTTCTTTCCCCTGTCTTTGGTTGTCGCAAAGACGTAGGTTAGGTTTTTCCCCGCCTTAGGCATCTAGGATTTGGGATCTAGGATCTGGGTTTTGATCACTACCTAGATAACCTCGGAACGGGTGTGGTGCGGTTGGTATGGCGTAGTGGTGTTTTGTGGCGATTTGAAGCGTCTGCTTGCTCCCCGCGCCTACGTACGGCAATGCAATGTATAGGGGGGCGCGAGATGGCATGGCTTAAATGTATGCATGGCTGCGTGTGTGGATAGGCGTCAGTCATCTATGTCGCAATATCGTCATGAAAATTACATATATAAACAATACGTTACAAGGTGCGTTGTGTACATTGCGTTATATGTCTCTGGGCAGTCTGTGCGGGATGGCTGCGTACGCATACGGCAGGGCATGGCAGGGGCTTATTTAGAAGGACCTGGTTTAGGGAGGGGAGGGGAGGGGAGGGCAGGTTAGGTTCAGCGGGGAAAGGAACGATGTGTGCCGATGTGATGCGAATGAGGTTGCTAAGCTGGAACGGCTGGCTACCTAGGTTGTATCATTGGGAGCCGGGAGCGGGTGTGGACGAGGAAAGAGAGGGTAGACTGGCCGTGGGTGAATTCAGTTCGGTATCGGTGGATGGAGGGAGAGGGGGAGGGGGGTAAGGGAAGACAGAATTGAATCGGAGGATTGAGTGACAACCGAGCCGGCGGAATTAGGTCATGTGTGTGGTGCCAGACCGGGCCGGGCTGGAAGGGCGGGGAGGGTTCAAGGGAGGGAGCGGCCGACAGGAGATGCTTGGCGAGGGGAGTATGCGAGAGCGGGGCTTGGTGTAGCTTGGTTTGATTGGAGCGGAGTGGAGGGCGGCGTTAGGGGATTCGGGTTTCTGGATCGAGGTTGTGTCGGTGGTTATCTGGCGGAGGGGTTGAGGGGTGAAGGAGGGCTGTCGGATGTAGAGTGGTGGGGCGTCTTTAGGTCTTTAGGGAAGAAAGAAAGCGAGGTGGATCGGTAGTGGTAAGCTGAGAAGAAGGAGAGGAAGGAGGGGGAGGCGAGGAAGTAGATTTGAAGAGGAAATGGTTTTTCGCTTTGGTGTATCGATGCGTAGCGAGGTTGGTAGAGAGAAGCGTTGTGAGAGACATGGAGAAGTGTGAATCGCAGAAAGACATGGTTTGGCCGTTAAGGTATTAATGTGCTCGATTAGAAGACAAGCTAAAGCGTTAACGTCATGGGATTGGAATATGGGGCTATGCTATGCTTGCATTGCTTGTTATGTCAGACAGTCGCTGCTGCGTCCCGCCCGCAAACCTTCACGCCAATTGTGAGCCCATTCCTTTTGTTCATGTCTGCCTTCTGACACCTCGGCAACCAGTTTGAGAGCAGAACTGAATCTCTCTCTACAAGCCGGCCCGCTCGTTCCCTTTTCGGGCTTTTCGGGTTTGAAATATTCTCTCCTTTTCCTCCCGCAGCCACTGCTTAAGCTCTCGTAGGTTGAACTCTTCCCAACGGCAATTCGGTCCTTTGATCTTTATTCCCTTAGTAGTGACGTAGACATTCTCTTTCCCTTGTTTGCGTCCATCAGTGTGTGTGGTATACGCCTTTGGCAGAGTACCGTGTCCGGTCAGCATGTCGGAGATTGCAGCGATGATGTGAGCTCGTGTGTTCCGTAACCCATGTTGAGTGGCGTTGATCATTGCATCGCTAAGGCCTACAAATCCTCCAGGTCCCGGTGGAAATCGGTTGCTAGGAAGGAAGCGGAAGTGCTCCTCTCCGGACTCCCAAGAGTCTCGAAGGCTACGCTGGTGGAAGATGATTTGAATCGATTGCAGGTTGACAAGAAATCGTCGGAATTTTTGGAGGTAACTTGTCGGGATTGCATATTGAAGCATAGGCGCATATTTCTTGAATTTCCACTCCATGCCTGCGTATGTCTTTCTCTTGACGCACAGCTCTGCTTCTAGAGTAAGGTGTTGGATGAGTGATGAAGGAGAATGTTTAAGATGACAACAAGTTCGAGACGAACGGACTTGGCTTTCTACGAAATGGAAATTGTTGGAATACAAAAGCGGACGACCTTCTTCAGAAAGGACTTTGCAGACACGGAGGATTTGCGCGGAGCAAGGATTAAGACCAAATTGGTAGGCATAATAGCCTTTCGCGACGATACGCCAATTGAATCCTCGATCGATATCTAGTGTTTGGGCGGTAGGAGGAGAAGGAAAGAGGAGGAGCAGTTCTCGCAGTATTTGCAACCGGATTTCCCTTGGGATCTCTAGAATTTTGGAGGTTTGGGCCATTTCAATGAAATCAATAAACGATTTGCAGGAACTCCAGACGCGGGAATGCTGATATTAAACCAGTAGTCAAAGTATGATAATGTCCTGATGAAAGGGTCAACTCACATGCCGTGAGATGAGAGTTGAAGCTTCGTTGAAAGACCTGCATGATAAGATTCACGGGTTGAACATAATATAATGTGATATTGGGATTGCTCGCCGGCAGCTTTGCCACGACTAATGCGTATGAAGGGGAGGAGGATGTTTGTTAAAACTGGGAGTTAAAAAGGTATGCCGAATTAAATCAGAAATTGCTGACAAAACAATGAATAGCCTTATGCGGTGATTGGTCAATAGGTTTGGGTCGATGTGATCAGTGAATGCTAGCAGCGAAGAAGCTGAGAAATGCGAGTGGTCCGCCTAGCTAGCTTAGCACGTCTTAGATATGAAACATGACTCCATGATGAGTTAAGTCACTGTCAGGATTTGCCATCGATTGCACTTGTTCTCATGAAATTCTCGGCGCTCTATCCGTCCGACCGTCGTCGAAGGCTCCGAAAAGAGCCCATTATCACCTAAAGAAAGGAAACATTCACCCTTGAAGCACTTAAGAGAAGGCATGAGAGACCATACTGACAGAACGTTCACCACAAGTAGCGGCCGAGCCAGGATCCGCAGCTTCCTCGTCAGATCCGGCTATTTGCTTCCTTCAGGGTCATGAAATTACCCATTTCTCAAGAACTTAGCAAGGAGCGCTGCGCCTTCAAGTCATAGTAGCCGCACTTCAGGTTCTGAATTCCAACCTAGCGGCCGTCATCGTTGAATGTCTTATCCCACTACTAAATATCTCCGACGTATCTTGACTTCCATACTTGGCATTTTCGATCTCTCATATAAATTATCTTTCGTATCAGTCAAGGATCTCGCCGATGCGTTTGTCGAGACTCGGACTTCGTTTTTATCGGGCCTTTCGGATACGAGGCACACACACACAAGCCATAGACCGCAGCGAATCCTGCTCGACATTCCGACTCTCCTGCGCTTTACTCGCTGTTAAATCAAACGATCTCGTACACGTCGCCGCTATCCTCTTTCATCCTTTCGACCTTCTCCGCGCTATGATGCTCACCGGCCCCCTTCAGCAAGCCCTGAATGTATTGTGGAGCATGGTTCTATCGAGTTAGAAGATGCGGTCGCAGATTTCTGGTTGAGTTATCGTGGAGCGGGCCGTAATACTAAGGGCGTGTTTCAATGGCGCCAGAGACTTCCAGGCCGAGACCGTCTTCTTCTTCGTCGATGGTGATAGGCAAGAATTTGTGGCGCGTAGTTAGGAAGAGATAGCAGATCCGTGATTAGGCGAGGAGGTGGTAAGAAGCACAGTACCTTCCACACTCACCACACTTGGAACACGAGAGCACGTCTTACAAGTCGGAGAGCATAGTGTACTCGGCTGCTTACATGGCGAGGAGAGCTCGGATGTGATGCATGCGTTGTCAGCAGAGAGTAGTACTGAAGACAAGAGATGGTAACGCGGATCCGTTTGGAGACTTGGCGGAGGTTGATGAGGGAATGGAGGGAACGGAGCTATTCACAAGGGCTTGAATTTCCTTAGGAAGAGTGGTACTACGGTTGAGTGATTGTAATGGTCTGTCGCGTGAGGGTAAAAGCTCGAAGTTGTTGTCCATGGGAATGTTGGAAGCTAGCGGATTATGGGAGATGGCTGTCTCGGCGGTGCTGGGAAGGACGATGTTTTCTTTGGGCAAGCTTGAGGGAAAGAGGCCGAGATCCAGCATGAGATTCGCACCGCGTAGTAGGCTGTGAAGGTGAAAAGCACTAATTAATTGTAACCTGCGGTCTTAGAGGATAGCGATTTCATCGATTAGGGTGTCAATCTCAACTTTGGCCACAGGCAGAAGACTCATCCCAGAGATTCACGGGTAGATTAGATACGGAATGTCGACAATTCACCTGAACAAGAAAGATCACGTGCCCCCTGTTCTGAATCATTGTGACCAGGGTCACGAATTTCGGTGTTTGAGGCAGTGCAATGACATGGTTGTGCCGCAATCACTGAGCCGTGTCTTGGTCCCGGAGGCTGAAATTGCATCCCTCTTCACTGCCCAAATCTTCCTCCGGGAAAACATCGTAGGACCGGGTGCTGTTGACGCGTGAAAAAACTGGCGTGTGGATTTGTGGACGTGTCATGATTCACAGCGAGGCTTTCTGATGAAAGAGAAATAAGATACGAGAGGTTGTAACAACCTTAACAAGGGTTAAGGGTCTTTTGAGAAACCCCGCGGTGCCAAGACCCGTTAGCAGACAGAAGACTACGGTTCCCGATACCGTCGACGTGCCAGATTTCAATACGCATAAATCTGGGAGGTAACGAGGTTTCGATCAATCGGAAAGAGACTCGAGATTCCATTTGATTGGCTTTAATAATAGCAGGTCGGTTTCTAGATGTGACAGCCTGGTGACGAGCGGCCCGTTAGCGGTCCGCAATATCCTCTCTGCACTCCATCAACAAATTACGTTGCGCCTCGGAGCTGTTTCAACCTCCTTCATCTTCTACATGGTATTCTTCCTTTGTCATTCATCTAACTTGAGCGATCGAATGGCTTGGGTTTGCTCACGAGCATGGCGATGCCTTCGCCTCTTCCAAGTATCTGCAGAGCGCTCCGGAGTCGAAAAGCAGCTAAGCGGCCTCAAACCGTAGATTGAGCGGCAGCATTGTCTTTTATGATACTAGCGAAATACCAACACCAATTGACTATCAGCCGTGTCTTCAGCCTTGCAACCCAATTTTGTGATTTGACGGAGGAGAATAAGTTTGATGTGCACCCTGGTTAATCCTGCCGTTAGCCCGCAGATCCGCGACGTGCCGCACCGGTCCGCACAGCATCTGGTTCAGATCAAGATTGGATGCTATGATTTATAGTGGATAGGCAGGGGCTAAACCATGTCCATCATGAACTAGACAATTTGGCAAAGGGACCTTGACAGGGTTGTGGCCTAGGTAGGGGGTAGCAAGGTAGAAAAGAGAAGGATGGGGTGCGCCAGCCCAGCCAGCGTGTTTTCTGCTGTTTACCGCTGTATCTCTTTATCATTTTCCGATGCCCCGCTACATTTTGAGCGCCTAGCAGTCACTTTTTTTTTTCCAGAATGGAAGTTTGAGTGCACCACAAGCTCCGTCACAGCTTCACTCCAGACCCGAGTTTGGCAGTACAAATCTAGCTCCAAGATGTCAACAGATACTACGATTCTATTGAATGGCGCATCCGTGATAGCCGCTCCCTCCAGCTCAAACGCCTTGTACAGCAACCCGTCCTCAATTCTCCATAACTCCACGTGGCTCCTCGCATCGAATGAGGCTGGCTACTGGACTGCCAGCCTGGGCTTTACATGCAGCCCAGAAAAGCTCCGCCTCTGGAATTCCAATGTCGACGGAGCAGGAACAAAAATTTTCTCGCTGACCCCTCAGTCTGTTGCCGGCATCGCGAATCTCAGCTACATCGATCCGAACACATCTGATATAGCCTTTTGCGCCGCCGAATGCCCCCTAGCTCAGTCAACGGCGTTCCAGGATTACCACTTTGTTAATAAAATAAGCATGAATGCGTTTCGCATGGACATCTCGGCCTGGTTCGGATCGAGTGCGGGACTCAATGGTATAGCACTATTTGGACGCTATGACACGCCGTCGGCAAATCCTACTTCGGCGACAGCTGCATCATCTTCATCGCCAACCGCAACAGTGTCCTCTAAAGCTACTACTTCGTCAAACTCAACAACAGCTACATCGGATTCAGTGCGAAGCCACCACAGTCTGTCAGCTGCCGACATAGGTGGCGTAGTGACTGGCGTGATAGTCGCTCTTCTCTTTAATCTTGGGTTATGGATCTTCTGGCGTCGTCGAAAGCCTTTACCTGCACGGCAATCTGCCTCGGAGGAAACATTCATGCCTCTCGGCGGACGTCACGAAGTTGACGCCGTGCACGTCAGCCCCACGAAGTACCGGGAAGAACTTGACGGGCGCGGTATCTCGGAGCTTGATGTCGAGCCTCTGCGCCAGGAGCTGGCGGGAAACGAAGTTATCCACGAGCTGCCCCACGAGAGGGCTCCAGTGGAAACAGCTACGACAACCGACTCGGGGAAGACGGGTCCGGCTATTGTCTATCAGAAATGACAATGATTGAATTTGGGACACACATATTGGCCTAGTCAATACTGTTCCAGAACGACCAATCGATGTCCTGGAAAACAAGGTCGAAGCCGGCGTCCAGGTTTTGCTCTGCCAGGAAGCTCTCGATGGTTAGAGGCTCAGTTATTTGTTCACCGCTTCCCTGCTGCACTATTTTTGCGATCGAATTTTTTGTAAATTCCGGCTGGCATTCTTCTAGCCGAGTCTCCAAGCGGGCCACAAATTCGGGTTTTGGGACGCATTTATTGGATTCTAACTTGTTCTGGCGGGCTTTCCAAGCAGCCACGATAAGTGCGGCCGCGTGAGATCTCCTCCGATCTTCTGAAAGATCTGAAAGGCTCGAATTGGTCGAATACAGATTGGAAAGCAAATCCCAGATTCGCTGTGACTTAGATGTGTCGCTGTGATGCGACGTCTCGACGAGGACACACATGACTAGATCTATGAGCTTCCAGATAACCCGAAAACGTCAGATCACTTACATGCGTGCCAAGGAAAGTGACCTTTGACCAACCACTGAAAGCATCTAAGAGAAGTTTGGGAGTGCATTGCAATATTGTATTCCAGGGATTGCATGCAAGTAGAAAGGAGCGCATCACGATGCTCTTCGCTTGAGTGGCCAGGATCCACACTAAATGCCAAGGTCCATTGACGCATCCCACAGACAAGCGATCTTGCTGAAAGCTGGATCAGTATTTCAAGAGGCTTGAGAGGATCGCAGTACTGAAGGAAGTTCTTGTTGAGGCTATCTTCGAGTTCGGCAATTAGGGGCTCTTTTAGCGGATACGGTAGTGATCTTTTGGACTGCGAGAACCGTTCAAATCGATCTCCGTCGTAGCACATGAAACGACGCTGCTGATCAAGAACCCAGTATGTATAGAGACAGTACGACATGCTTGTCAAGCCTTTTCGTTCCTTCGGAAAGTCTGTCATGCTCGCATTGATATCATCGTCCTCGATGTTCAGGGGCAGCCTCGCGTCCCAATCTGCCATCAACGTCAAGGGTGTGAGTCCGGACCTCACAGCCAGAGCCAAATCAAGGTGCTGCAGCTGCCACCAGAGTCGTCGACGCTCCTCTGTTTTAGCCGGGGACAGACCTAGGAGAGTTCCATCTCGGTGGATGCCTAGCTTTTCTGCATTGCGGATTACAAGTCCCATGAGCGACCATAAGCTTTGAGTGCTGAGCCGATCGATGCCAGCCATCTGACGCCATTCTTAACCAATACAAAGCGCAAATGCTCAAAAGGAACTGCTTACCATATAGAAGGTCAGGGCCTTCAAGACCATTATGTCCGTCATACAAAGTAGATTGGTGCGAGATAATGCCTCCTCACAGAGCATTTGGAATTCCGAAAGTAGAACCGACTTTGGCTGGCGCAGTTCTGTTCTGCAATCTTCGTCAGACAGACTGATAACACTGATCAGATACAGCGAGAATACGAAGGCGTGCTCGGCGTCGGTCAATTGCTTTTGCTCAGATTGGGTGGAAGTGGAGCGTAAAGGCTCCAAAGCCCAACTAAACGAGATTCTAGCAAGGGGGTTGACTCGCTGGTCGAAGATATTCCAGAGCGTAGTCGCGTCCTGTCGAGAAGGGCATCTCATGGCCAGCTTCATAGAGTCCGTGGTGTTGGAGAATATTCCTTGAAGCGCGTTGGGATTGTTCCGTGTTACGGAAATGTTCCTTGTCGCTATTTCACGGTTTGCACCGTCGTCACGTTTGTGACCAAGCCAACCTTGCCATGCACGTCTTTCAAAATCAATAATATTCACCTAGCCGGAGAGACGGTACGCACGACTCGAGGTAGAACGACTGTCCGTCTTCTTCTAGCATGACAGGCTGTCTGCCTTTGCTTTTCGTAAAGCTGGCCGCCTCCCGGTCGTCGTACGGCAGATGAGCTCGAGACTTCGCCGGCGGCGGTAAACCCATCTCCGTTAGTCGACTTACTTGTTGAGCATCGCTCTCGGGATCTCCACCGAGACTTCGTACGAGGGCCTCAAGCCTTCTGACTCTATCGATTGGCAATGCCTCTGGGTAGGTGCAGTGGTCCTGTTTCCTACGCTTGCAGTTGGAACACGGCTCGCCCTTGTCGCAGCGTACTTTGCGCTTTGCGCATGGCTCGCATGCCAGATCTTTCATTGTGCTTGGGTCCACTCAGAACAAAATCTGCCATGTGGATTGTTGATGTCCGGTAAGAGCAAATAAAAGATGTGGCAGACTGAGACTTAGCAATGGTCATGACGTTCGCAACGGGTGAGACATAGGAGCTTTCCAGCCTCGGGGTCGGTCCCGAGCCCGAGGACGCCAAGACATACCTACTCCCCGAGCACGGCACGGAATCAATGCAATTGAATAACTTGGTTCGACAACAACAGAAATTGCGGCTCTGGAGCGGACAAGATGGCATATGACGTTCTAATATTAGTTGTAGTTTTGCCCTGGGGGGAAATGTATAAGAAGCCACAGACCTCAGGTAAAATTCAGGATCAAAGGATACGACTGCCTAGGCCCCTTTCCACGCTCTTGGCTCTAGCGACCCCTTTCCTGCATTGATTTTACGTGCTACCCGCTATTATTTTCCACATGAAATGGACGGCACAACACATGAGGTGAATGACAGAACATATGAGATGGACGACATGGCACACAAGATGGATAACAGGACGGATGAGGTAGTGGACAGGAATATCAACAGCGCACAAGGCTCGGGGAAGGAGCAAGATGAGAAAGCATACCCGCCTTTGAAAATTGTTCTGTCAGCTATGGCCGCTATCTGGCTGGCTGTCTTTCTCGTTGCATTGGTGAGAATCGCCCGCCCGAAATTGATGTTTCGTTGACATCTTCCTAACAGGCCTCATAGGATCGCACCATTATCGGCACGGCAATACCCACTATTTCCGGTGACTTCAACAGCTTTGGGGATATTGCGTGGTACGAGGCCGGGTTTCTCCTCCCACTCTGTCTGCTTCAGCTATCCTTTGGTCGTGTATACAAATATTACTCGGCCAAATGGGTACTTGTTGCTCTTGTCGCCGTCTTCGAGATTGGCTCCATTGTCTGTGCGACTGCTCCAACCTCCAAAGCTCTGATCATCGGACGGGCGATCACTGGTATTGGTGGAGCAGGGATCCCACCTGGGGCCTTTCTACTGATCAGCAACCTCGTACCTCTACAGTCTCGGCCCAAATATTCTGGTGCTTTGGGTTCGGTGTTCGGATTAACCTCCATTCTGGGTCCAGTCCTTGCAGGCATCTTCACCCAACACGTTACATGGAGGTGGTGCTTTTGGATCAATATCCCTATTGGTGCCTTGTCGCTGGTGCTTCTTCTCTTTCTTACTCCGAAAAGTCGTCCGTCAGACAAACCGGCGGATACCTGGCGTGGGAAGGTGGACCAGTTAGATCCTGTGGGTTTCGTTCTGATCGGTCCATCTATTATTTGTTTGCTGTTTGCCATCCAATGGGGTGGTACCAAGTACTCCTGGAACAGTGGCCGCATCATCACTCTTTTCGTGATATTTGGTGTCCTCGGTCTCGCTTTTATTGCATCTCAATACTGGCGAGGAGATCGCGCGACGGTACCGAAGCAGGTTTTCCTGCAGCGGAGCATTCTTGCGGGATGTGTGGCAAATACGTGCATTGGTTCAGTGCTCGTGCTATATGCTTTTTACTTGCCGATTTGGTTCCAAGTCATTCAAGGCAAGTCGGCGCAGAGCTCGGGTCTGTCTCTGGTGCCGCTGCTCCTAAGCAATGTCCTTGCAGTCATAGGGGGTGGCATTGCGACGAGCATCTTCGGGTATTATACACCATTGATGATTGTGGGAAGCGCCATTCTCATCGTAGGCTCAGCATTAATCACAACTTGGCAAGTCAGCGTTGGACCTGCAATGTGGATCAGCTTTCAGGTATGAGCAAGGCTTGTATATTCGTATCTCTGAAGCTAATATGAAGTAGATAGTTGCGGGGCTTGGGCTTGGTCTCGTTCTCCAGCAGCCAGTTATCGCAGCTCAAACTGTACTGCCAGACAGCAATGTGTCTGCCGGCTTGACACTGGTAAACTTCTTTAGCTTTCTCGGAGGAACAATTTTCGTCACGATATCTCAGACGTTACTTGAAAATCGGTTGATCCACGGGCTAGAGGGCGTCATTCCAAATCTGGACCCCAGCACCCTTGCCGACGGAGGTGCGACGTCTCTGCGGAACATGGCGTCTGGAGACAAGCTGTCTGTGGTACTTGATGTCTACAATGACTCGATCAGGTCAATCTGGTACGTGGCTTTAGCCCTGTCATGCGTGATATTTTTAGCGTCTTTGTGCATGGAATGGAAGAGTGTAAAGAAGGGGAAGGAGAAGACCAATGATGCGCTGCCGTAGAAGTAAATTGGTGGATTATAGTGCTTGACGCTAGGCAGCTTGCTTGCATTGAAATACGAACTAAGAGCTAATTATCGCGCATCCCATGGATAAGGCGACAAGATGATGTAACGTCCGCATTGTTATACAGCGCAATTGCACACAATGTGTTAAGCCGCGTAACATCTGAGCCTTTCTAATCGAATGAAAATGCGCCTTCACTGCTAGTGAAAATGCTCAATGGAGTTGGGATTACTACTACCAGAACTTGCCAGCATTGACTTTACCGATCGCTTTCTCGTCATCATCTTCCTCTGTACTGTCCTCATCGTCGTCCTCCAAGACGTTGTTCAGTGCCGAGCTCCCCAAAAATCGCTTCCGTTCTTCTACCCAGTCGACACTCCCATCCTCATTACGGTTCTCTCGACGCGGAACAAGCGCGCGCAAAATCGCGCACGGCAGTATATCCCATTGGTCTTCTCTGAGATCGTAGATTCCCTCGCCGTTGAAATGGTGTATGTTTGTGTTCGGAGTTCCATACATGTCTTGCGCAACTCTCTCTACCGTCTCGGACCCGAGTGTCGTCCCGAATCGCTTTAAGAGAGATAGGAGAGGATGTTTGTCGTCTAGGTTCTCTTCTACATCGTCTTGGCTCTTCTCTGCAGCTAGCATCGCGGCACTCCAGAAGTTCGCCCAGTCGTTCGCGTACTCCATTCTTTTCTTAGGGTGAGGAGGTAAGCGTTCCAGTATGTGTCTAAATGTTAAACACGTGATTATGCGTCGTTGGCGTCCGAGCTCCAGCTCCATGTCCTTGACTCGATCCCTTAGCTCTTTCACCATGTCGGTCTTCCTGGAAGATTCATGCAGCTTGGAGATTGATTCTTGTGGATTCGAGAACACCGTGGAACATCCCACTAGGTCACAGAAGGTCTTTACATTGAAGCACAGCTGTTGCCATGGACCTTCTTTTTTTACACAAGAGATATACTTGTTCGCCACGGCGCGGAAATCATTGACATCGCGATCTAAGCCAGACGAAGACCATGATGTCTTCAAGTCCCCCCGGTTTTGGACAGATTCATCCAATTTTCGGATAAATTCCTCCAGCTTCAAGTCTTTTTGGGCTTCTTTCATTGATTCAGCATCCAATACCATGCGATCTCTGAAATCGCTTTCGAAGGCCGCACGTAGGAGTTTGCTCGAAAGTTTTTGGACATATTCTCTTAATATCCAGCATGTCGTGTCCGTGTCGCGTCTGAACGCCCTAAGAGTTCCCTTAAAATCACGGGAATAGTTGGTAAACTCATTTAACCAAGGATGATCTAGAAGTAAACTATCGACCAAGGAACCGTAATCGATGAGCAGAAGAGCACAAACTTTCCCAAATGCTTTCTGTTTACCTTCTGACTCATGATCCCATGTGGAGAGATCTTGGGCAAGAAGAAAGTCTCTCCATTCTTTCTCGCCAGATATGTTGAGCGATCAGTAAGAAGATCCAAACTCGTAGCTTAAAACTAGGACGCACAATATTTAGGACAGATAGTTAGCTTGGTGTTGTATGCGTGCTAAATTCAGGGTCATAAACACTTTGATCAGGCTGCAGACCAAAATACACGACCAATCACAGTTCGTGGTTGATGATAGGCTTAAATTTCTGCAAGGCTGAAAAGCTCATCTTGCTGCTGAAATTCGTAGGACCTTGGCGTCGACTTGGGATTTGAGGTACAGTAAACCCTCGATATAAGCAACAGCTTAGAAGAAGAGTCCTCGTTTCTCAAATTCTCAGAGATATAAATTTTGATAAAAAGGCCTTGACCGCCTCTAGCACGACATTTTATAGAAAATAATGAATATTAAAACTTGAGAGCAATTCCTTACCGCTTCTTTGGGTATTGGATAATACCAGCGATCGGTTGCTTATATCCCGAGTTGTATTTTATCTAAATGAAGATGTTTACAACCCCCCTAATCCCTCAGATTGTCACTCGGTCGCTGTGGGGCTTACGACCCTCTCTCAAGGGGGCGGGAGTAGGCTTGGAGCCAACCAGCGAGTTTATTGATAAAGACACCAATCCCTCCACTAGGGCACGAGGCCTAGGAGCATCCTCCAAGTACCGAGGACCACGCCCCTAAAGCCTGAGGGTTTTCAATTAGACTCAAGGGCTTCTTCTAGGGTCTCCAGACTCTTCTCGCGACTCAAATCTTTCACTACCAGGTTTCCCTCTACGAAGAATTTGTAATCTGTAACATGCACACGGTGTTGCTCGACCTCAAGATCTATGGAAGCATTTCTTTAGCAGAGAAACGACATCATCTTAGATCCAGCATCATCCTTCATGTGACCACAATCCTCAAACATTCTGCTTGGTTTGGCGAATTCACAGAATGAAAAAGATTCTTTACTCGGGGAGACCGAAATTAAAACCATTTCGGACTGGTCCCTTGTCTGTTGCAGATTGTAAATGTGGCAAATTGGTTCGTTGATCATCACACCCTTCCTAAAAATGCCCGCACAGAATGATACGGGGCGGGATTGACCGCACAAAAGTAGAAAGCAACAAGATACTGCGGGTCGTTGCCGGCAAGAAGAGGCTGTATACGTTCGAGGTGACAGGGAAAAGGGTGCCAATTTACCTGAGCCTTGTCCGAATATACTTCATCAGGTAATCCTTCAGTTCAGGTCCGAAATCATCTCGCCTTGTAGGAGAATTCCGCCCAAGTAAGTCGCACGAAACGGCTTGCGTAATAACTTGGCTATTCATGCGGGCAAGTCTCCGGAAGATCCTGGATCACATTTTGGGTCAAGGATGTGTTTGCTTCTCTGTTGGATAGGCCTTGAAAGGCGGTCAGATCAAGAATTTGTGATTTCCCTTCAATCTGGTGTTGACTTGTTTGCGGTCTTTCCCTCATTTGGGCTTGTTCACTCCTACGCCTCCTTCGCAAGCGGTTGGCTCGTTGACATTTCGTCGTCAGGAGGATAGTTGATAGTCTGGATTATGGTTGCAAGTTTCTTTGATAATGACCTACGGGTAAGCATATCTCTGGCAAAGACTTCTTTGCTGAGGGTAAGCGTATTAATCCTAGCCAGTTGGGCATGACTCTCAACTATTTCTAGGATTAGCGGAAAGAGACGTAGGAAATAGTGGGGACCAAGAAGTAGATCGCGAGACCGGTGTAGAACATGTTGTGCACGCAGACTCATAAGGGGAGTACTAAGTAGATTGGCTTGCTGACGGAATTAGAGGATTACACCACAGAAAACGCTGAACCGCCCCCCACGGATCAATCTCCATATAGCTCTTCCAAGTCTGACATGAGGCATAGGAATTTTCTTCAAGACACAACAATCGCTTGAAAGCCCTTATGCAAGAGTTCTCCAATACTGCCAATCTGCAACAAGATTTCTGCTGCTACGATTGAACAGAAACTCTGCCCTGCCAAAGAGCTTCAAGTGTAGGCTATGCACGCGTCCCATTTCTATCGTTTTAGCTCTAAGCTTAGCAGCACTTGCGCTAGACCGGCTTTTGTCCCTCATGTTGCTAGAGCTTCCTCTGAGACATGCATGTTGGAACTCTGGTATTTTATCGACACTATGCCGCTGCTTCAATCAATAGGTTGAAGGAGAACCGCTCTTTGGCACACTACCCGGTCCCCATCGTAACTTTTGGCGTCAGTCAATTTTGATCAACATCTAGAAGTTTGCGGTATCTGCAAGGCTACAAGGAGCCTATTTTAAGAATGCTGGCATTCTAAGAGCCTGAAGTCCTGCGATGAAAAAAGGTATTTTGTTCACGCGCGTAAGCTCGGAGTTCGTGGTGAGGGTTTAGCAATCTCATGCGACTGGGCAATTGTAGAGACCTAAACGAACAAATGCAAATCATGAAAGCACATAGCAAATGTAAGCACAAAACTCAATACGTACAGAAAATTTGGATCGAAAAAGTCATGGAACCTCTCGTCAAAGCAAGGGGATCGAGCACACAAAATCGCGTGTCCTCCCCACCTCGAAAATTATATATATTAATTGAATAGAACCATAAAGAATAATAGAAAGATCGTGATTTTTGGTGCACCTATTACTTTCTATATGCTCTTTGATTAATTAAGGTCTTTGACTTGATTGCAGGGAGAAAATCTATGTGCGGGCTTGTATGCTTGACTCGACATCAGCCGGTGACTTCGATTTTACCGCTATGGAGGCTTTCCTGGACCGCCTACCCTGGTCCCTCGGTAAACCTACCCAAATTTAATTTTCTTCCCAATGTTCGACCTTGGAAGCTCCATCGCCAGAAATCGCAGACCCTGAGTTCTATCACCTCTCCTTTCTTTGCACAGCGCACTCAAAACGTCTTTAGGGCCTTGGAGTCCTAAAGGAAGACAGAAACACGACATTCGTCGACAATGTCTTCCGAATCTGCCTCCATAGAAACCTCCTCCGCCTCCGCTTCAGCATCATCGTTATGGAACCGTATGGCGACATGGGCGTCGGAGAATAAGACCATCGTCTATACAATTGCCGGTCTTACGGTTGTGGTCACCGGTGCAGGAGCTGTGTACTATATCTCGAATTCGAACAAATCAGCACCGCCAGAAGAGAAGAGGAAAAGCAAGAAGGAAAGACGGAAAGAGAAGAAGAAAGCAGAGGAAAGCAAAACGGCTGGGATTACGTTAAAAGATGATGACTCAGGTTTGTGGAACGAGAATGGACAACTCCCAGCGGACTGACCCGTGGCCAGCGCCTCCAAGCGCAAAGTCTACAACAGTTGAAGACGAGGAAGAGCTGCCAGAGATAAATGAAAGCACCATTGATAGCTTCTCACAAGAGGTGAAATGTCTCGAAGAATATCGAAAAGTCTACTGACTAAAACAGGACCGCCAAAAATTCGCGAACAGACTTAAAGTCCTTGGCAACAAAGCGTACGGCAGCAAAGATTACATCAAGGCAATAGAACTCTATGGAAAAGCAATCCTTTGCAAGCCTGATCCTGTCTTCTATTCTAATCGAGCCGCATGCTATAATGTCCTCAGCGACTGGGATAAGGTTGTGGAGGATACCACGGCGGCAATCAACATGAACCCAGAATACGTTAAGGCTCTGAACCGGCGAGCGCATGCTTATGAGCATGTTGAGAAGTACAGTGAAGCCTTGTTAGACTACACTGCCAGTTGTATCATCGATGGATTCCGGAATGACCAGAGCACGCAAAGCGTCGAGCGTTTGCTGAAAAAGGTGGCAGAGAAAAAGGGAAGGGTCATGTTACAGGAAAAGCCAAAACGACTCCCAAGTCCCACGAGTGTATCAAATTATATCCAGAGCTATCGTTCTCGACCCCCGCCAGCTGGCTTAGAAACGTCAGCAGAGCTAGCCGAGGATAGCGGCAAGGGACAGCTACAGAGAGGACTGATTGCGCTCGACCAGAGGACGGGTGAAGGGTACGAGGAGGCTACTAAATGCTTTGAAAAAGCGATCGAACTTGACCAGCTCGACGAGCATGAGGCGTTTGCGTACAACATGAGGGGCACTTTCAAATACCTTCAAGGGGACGTGGAGTCAGCCAAAGACGACTTCACCAAGAGCATTGAGTTGGACCCGTCGATGACACAAAGCTACATCAAGAGAGCTAGCATCAAGCTTGAGCTAGCCGACCGAGACGCTTCAGCCGCCGACTTTGAACTTGCGTGCAAGCAGAACCCGGATGACCCTGATATTTACTACCATCGGGCGCAACTGCATTTTATCCTCGGCGAACTTCCAAATGCCGCGAAAGACTATCAGAAGAGCATCGACATCGATCGGTCATTCATCTTCTCGCATATTCAACTAGGCGTGACACAGTACAAGATGGGTTCAGTGGCGTCCTCCATGGCAACTTTTCGACGGTGCATCAAAGCCTTTGACAAAATACCGGATGTGTACAATTACTACGGAGAGCTTCTACTCGATCAGCAAAAGTATCAAGAAGCTATCGAAAAATTTGAGACAGCAATCGAGATGGAGAAGCAAAACAGGCCAATGGGCATGAACGTTTTACCGCTAATCAACAAGGCGCTAGCTCTTTTCCAATGGAAGCAAGACTTCAAGGAAGCACAAGATCTATGCCAGAAAGCTTTGATCAGTAAGTTTCACATTTCAGACAGACTCCTCTACCTACTTCCAGTCTTCCTACCCCAGTTCAATAGTTGCTCCGTACGAGCAATTGTTACAAAGACAAGGCTCGCCGGTCTCGTGGTATTTTCGACACCGCGACGTGATCTCGGCAGACTCTTGATTACTGTCTTCAGTACCAAACAACTTCGATAACACGGAGCGCCTTTACACTTTCACTCATTCCTTTTCTCACCTCTTTCGTCGGTCGAAAAAATTTGCCCGTGTGGTGACTTTGCCGTATGTCTGACCTTTTGTTAGTTGATCCAGATTGTGATGTCGCCGTGGCCACCATGGCCCAGCTTCACCTGCAGCAAGGACAGGTTACGGAAGCGCTCAAATACTTTGAAAGAGCCGCCGAGCTCTCACGAACCGAGGGAGAAATCGTTAATGCGCTCTCCTACGCAGAAGCAACAAGGACGCAGCTCGAAGTGGCAGAAAAATATCCTCACCTATCGGCGAGGCTCCAGGGAATGGGGGCTTCGAGTTTTGGAGGGCCACCGGTGCGGTAGTGGTCAGTGTACTGTAAGGGTATCTTCATGGGCAGGGATCAATCGTGTGGAACCTTCTCTTCTCTTTGGCTTTGAGCGTGTGCATATAGCCCTTTCGATGCTTGTAATTGGTAGTTTGCTTTGCACGTCATCGAGGAATCTAGACGGTATGTGGCCTGCGGCCGGCCTAAGGGATTCGTATAGTTCAATATGGCAGAGACATGACCTCAATTCGAGCTCACTAATTTGTCTGTTCGCCGTATGGCAATTCAAGACAATCACCGCGGCACCGTGTAGCTTTCGGTCTTTGAGTCGGATGCCTTATCGCGGCCTTGGCGGACTTGAAGCGGTCAAGCGCAGGCACCGACCAGTAAAATACCCCGCGACTGACCTCCCCTCGTCCCTTCATCACCCGCCCTCCGACTCTCGACCGTCCTTACATGTCCGCTGCCATTGTTCGACGTCTGGAGCCTGAATTCTATACAGCCGGCCAAATCGTGCTGATCTCGCACCTGTGGACGACGCTGTGCTCAGAGGCATACCCTTCGGCCTCAAGCCGGTAGCCTGGTCTTGCCTGGTTGTCCCTCCCTCACCCCCACTTCGTTTCACTTCAGCTCGCTCCCTCGTTCCACCACTTCACAACCTTCCAACTTCCATCCCAGCCTTCGACGACCATCATCCTCATCCAGTGATGCCGTTCAACATGGATGAAGTGACATTTCTACATGATGATGTGGTGAAGCCGAAACCCAAATATACTGGTAAGTGTCACCCTTCGGATGCTAGCCTTGTCCGTAGCATTCTAAATTCACCTTTGGGAGCATTACGGACAAGCAAAGACCCACCTCACCAGTCGTTAGAAAACCACCGCTGACCGCCTGGCTACAGTCTTTGTTAACCTCTCGGTCGATAATTCTTGCTACGACCCTTATCCTGAGCGACGATTCAGCCTTGGACCCTATTCTTCAACTTTCCGTGTCGGTCGGGGCTCGAGAAACGGCTCGCCCTCTCTCATGCCGAGCTCTGAGAACGCTTGGTTTGAGTCCAGAGTCGTGTCAAGAACCCACGCTCTCTTCAAGGCAAACAACGAAACTAAAGTCAGTAGAATCCACTGCCTTCAATGTGCTTGAGCTGATCTAGATAGCGTCTCTCAATTCAGGACGACGGTAGTATGCACGGGACTTACTTGAATGGAACACGGATTGAGAAGGGCGAAGCAAAGCATATCCAAGATAACGACCTGATCCAGCTCGGATCAAAAGTCGTGCGAGGCCCAGGTACGTCAACAGAGCTTCCCTGCTAAACAACAGACGTTGACTTTGTACAGAAAGCTTCGCTCCACTCAGTATGCGCGTGAAAGTTGACTGGGAAGAGTGGGTCACCTTCCCATTTATACCGATCAATCCTAACCTGAGTAGTTTGTCACCTCGAACCTTCGAAGTTCCTGAACAATCCGATTCTGACATTGAGATCCTCGACGAACGCCGGCCCCATGAGCATTCCTCCTCAAATGCCTCTGCACCTGGGAGTTTCCGTTCTGTGATTTCGGACGGCGAACTTTCTCGCTCTTCTTCGCCCGAAGAGCCTTTGTCGGCGTACGATCTCCATACAGAGACGAAGGGAGAAAAGAACTCGACATCACCGCAAGAGAAAATTTCAACTGAGGAGTCTATCGTCGAAGTTGAGTCTGATCTCGAAATTACTCAATCTAGACCTGTTGTGGCCGACACCAGTCAGACCATGGCCGATCAGGGTCATTGGCATGCGCCATCTCAGATTGCAGACCTGCCAGAAAAGATAGATCACATTAACCCACCATGCCTTGGAAATCCCCAGGACATGATATCATTTCCCCAAACGATCGTCGACGTAGAGTCTTTTCCACAACACCCATATTCTCAGTCGCCAGATCTAGACTCTGAAGATATGGAATCTTCTGACATCGACTCCAGTACAAGCATCTCTGAGGAATCTGAAGCCGATGCCGAAGATGACGAACATTATGATCAATTTTCGGGTCCTCCTGATGCCTCTGCGGGTCATGGTTATGATTTCCCGAGCTCGATAAGCGCTCACGTCGGATCGCCTGAGTTGTTCGATGATGAGGATGAGTTGCCCGGATCTTCTATCATGCCTCATGATTCCGTCTCTAGAGTCGAGACTACTGCTGAAACTGAAGCAAGCAACCGAGGTCGTAAGATTCCTGGCCATAATGAAGCTCCTGCAATGGTTCTTCTCGGCGGTGATTATTTGACTTCTGGGAAACAGGAGCTAGCTTCCAAGGCATCAGAGACTCGTCATCCACTAGCTATTTGGAACCATGGCAGGACCGATCGCTGTGTTCAGCCGGCAGAAGCACATGTTGGACGGGAGTCCATCCCTCCACTGGATTTTGACCACGCTGCGCAATGCCTTTCTGAGGCGTTCAGTCCCGCTCAGGGAGTATTCCCCGCAGACGCTGGTGATGCTATGGCCAGAGTCGCCCAAGCTCAGCGAGCTCCTAGTCCTTCGGACGCCGCTATGGCAAAAGCCGTCAACGTTCCGTCTTTTTGCGGCCCAGATTCAGCAAACTTTCGTTCCTCCACCGTACCCATGACGGCCGACTTCCCTTGCTCCGTCAATTCGGTGGATAACCCAGCAATTGAAAACCAGAAGCCAGAGACGCAGCCTCATGTCCACAATCAAGAAATCAAAGCGTCGCCCGAAACCTCCCGTCGTCGTCCACTCTCAGAGTTGCGAGCGCCTGAACTTCCGAGCATCTCTCGCATCAAAGAGCAATTAGCGTTTGAGATAGCCAAGCGTCCGGAAACAGTGCTGAACCTTGAGCGGGCAGACTTTGACCGTGACATCGAGATTTCGACCCCAGCACCTCGTGCTCGTCCACATCGAGAACAGATTAAAGTCAAGGACCTTGTCGAAAGTGTCGCGGGTAGCGAGAACAGCCCACCTCGCGGACTGAAACGCAAAGCCGAACAGATATCTCGGGGTGAAGATCTTGACACCTCTGCACAATTGTCTGATGATCACCGTCGAACTAATGTCCAGAATCCTACACCGTCCTTGTCCGAAGCCAGCAGCGAAGATATCCTTCCCATTTTTGAGGATATGATCAAGGAGCCTTCTGATATTACCGCTACTGAAGAGCGTCCTTCTAAACGTGTTAAGACGCACCCTGCACACCTCACCAAGATGCCATCCACTCGCAGTCGTGGAAAGACCATGGCCAAATACACCGCTACTGCCATAGGAGGTGCCATGGCTGGCGCCGTTGGCGTTGTGGCACTGCTTGTGAATCTACCACCACGCTACTTCGGTTGAAATTGTACAAGCTGCCGGACTTTTGTTGTTGTTCTGAGCAGAGGTTTCCCTTCTCCTCGTTGACATAGCCAAGGGTCACGGACGACATTTAACGCAAAGGTCGGGTTGAGGGTGACCAAGGCAGCTGAGCGAACTGTAAGGTCGGCGTTTCTAGGCCCCGGACATCGTTGCTCCGGAGCTGCAGGGCTGGGGGTATTCTCACAGGATTTCGGTGCATTAACAACAAGTATGGGGTTTTCTCGCGCACATTATTGATGGTCGGGCTCACAAGGAATTTTGGTGGCGCTCACTACTCTTCTAGCTTTGTCGTCTCTTTCTTTTCATTCTTTCCGATTCTAACACCAGGTGCCACCACCTCTACCAAATCATACTCCTGAAGCGAGTAGCCTCCATATTATATCTAGGTTCTCTTTGATGAAATTCCGTCTGTAAGAATTTGAGCACCGTAGCATGACCATGACTACGTTTCACACGTTTTTGTGGACTTGTGTCCCGTATGGCGTCTTGTCCTTGTAATAAAAGTTGGACAGTCGATATCCCCTTGTCCACCGACATCGTTCTCTCCCAACGGCCAAGAAGTAGAGGCACAGACCAAGTGCTAACGTGGTCTTAACTTTTCAACTTTTCATCTTCGACTATGCTTGGTCAGGCACGGCATTGATCGCTTCTAGACTTCTGAACTTTTTAAATGCACCGGAAAGCCTCTGGCGTTTCCATTGCTTCATTCACGACAGTCGGCTTTGGGCTTCGGCGTAGGCTGACTCGGAGCTTCACGGCCTTGACGTAGAGGAAGAATCTTGGCAAAATCCGGCGCCGGCACGGAAGATCAAGGTATGGAGAAGAGTCATTACTCAAGTTTAAATTTCGTCCTGAATCTTCCTTTTCGTCTCTACTCCAGCTTTTCCCAGTTCCCCAGGCTCGCCTGAATCACAGTTAGCCAGCCTAAAAATCGTAGTCAAGTGCACGCCATTACCACACTTCGTTATCGAACCAAAAATGTTTTTGACTGACTACCTTTAGATTTAAGTAGAGTCAATAGACATTGTACGCATCGACCACAAATTCTGCAAGGATGTCTGAAAGCAAGCCTTCGCAACCGAAGGCCACTGCTGAGTCAGAGAAGACCGAGCTGGCTCCGCCAGAAAGTAAGACAGAGGCACCTCCTGCAGAAGAGAAGCAGGCCGCGTCCGAGACCGCAAAGCCGCCTCCAATAGACGCTGCAGCATCAAAAGAGACACCATCCGAAGCAGCCGCAACTGTCACTGCTAAAATCGAGCCGCAAGCAGCCAACTCCAAGCCTGAAAAGCCTGTCATCGACCTGAAGCAGTACGAGAGCTCTGTGGACGCGTCGGCCGCGAAACCTACCGGCCCTTCCGGAAATGCCACCGCTACTACCGATATCACCCTGGCTGAGAAGGCAGAAAAGCCCGCGGTCAGTGATGGCCCCTCTGCATCCCAAACCGACGGTGCTGGGGACGTCAAAACCATTTCCGTCTCTCCCGAATTTAAGAAACTCGCTTCCTCTATGGTGAAGATTCTAGAAGAGGTCAAACACGAAGAGATGTGGGGCGTCTACTTAGTATGGCCCGCCGATACACACGTCCCTACCCAGATCGTTCTCCAAAAATTCCTAAACGCCAACGACAATGATGTTGCGAAGGCAGAAGAGCAGTTCAGAAACGCGTTGGAATGGAGGAAAGAGACGAAGCCGCTCGAGTTGGTGAAGGGAAGATACGATGCGAAAAGATTCGATGATCTAGGTTTTGTGACGTCGTACCCGTCAGCGAATAAGGATGAACCGGCGGACGTCTTTACTTGGAACGTCTATGGAAGCGCGAGTGCTGGAGGCAAGATTGAGGAGGTCTTTGGGAACTTGAAAGAGTACCGATAATCGTTTTCTCTCCTTGTCCATCTTTCGATCTGATACTGACAACAGGGTAGATTTATGACATGGCGTGTCGCTTTGCAGGAACTGGGTCTCCAGGCCCTCAATCTGGGAGCTGCGATTAAGCCAATCAATGAGACGTATGACCCGTATAAAATTATTCAAGTCCACGACTACAAGAACGTGACCTTCTTTTCGCAGCCACCGGTTGTCAAAGCGGCGAGCAAGGAGGTTATCAAGGTGTTTTCGCAGAACTATCCCGAGTTGCTGAAAGAGTATGCCGACCCAACCTCCCTTCCTACACGTTTTCGCTCTTACTAAGTGCCATACTTTCTTCAAACAGGAAATTCTTTGTCAACGTGCCGGCCATCATGGGTTGGATGTACGGTGCCATCAAACTGTTCATCGCGGCGAAAACAGCAAAGAAATTCCACCCCATGACCAACGGGAGGAATTTGGCAGCGGAATTTGATAAGGGACTAGGCGAAAAGCTGCCGAGTGAGTACGGCGGCAGTCAGGAAGATAAGGGCAAAGTCGCGCTGAGATTGTGGAGCGACGGTGGGAAATGAGTCGGGTAGCGGACGGAGGGGGGGGGGCGAAGGGAGCATCTTCTTTTGTCGCCTCGGGAATAGAGTTCAGGAGAAACTCGATGTAAGCGTTGAGACAAATACCATTCTTATTGAATATCCGACCGTAACCCAGCTCCTCAAGGCCAAATGCGAAGATGATGAGCACCGCAGCATTCCCCGACTGCGTGAGACTGTATGCTAGAGCACATTTCAACCATACGTAGCTCCCTGCGCTCTATTCTGTCGCATTAGAGGCTCTCAGTCGGAAGAATTCGCCATCAGACATACACTCCCGCAGTCTCAGAAGGACTGGCCGTTACTCGAATAGATAAAGGTATCTTCAGTAACCATGCCATCTACTACGCATAAATTGAAACTTCATATGTCTCTGTCCTCAGGTTCCCAGGCAGTCCGCAGCTAGATTCTACATCGCGCACAGCTGGATACTCTCGAAGCCCGTTGCTGCACCTCCTGCCTCCTCTTTCAAGACCTGTGGTCACGCGTTCTTCGACGTCGAGCATCATGTGAGCGGTCTCAAGAGCATACCATTCGAGGTGAAGTTCTTGACTTGGGAGAAGAGAGAGTCTTACAGGCCGCTATGGGATGCGGCAATGCAGCAGCCGTTGACCTTCAGGGAAGGGAAGACGTATCGATTTGTGATGTTACGGTAGACGTAGACTGGCAGAACATACTGTGGTTGGTGGCCATTGTTGGTGGCGCCTCTATCGCCGTAGCTCCTTGGTTTTAGATGGTTTTGACGACGTCTAAGGGTTCGATCGAGCGCATTTGTCAAGGAGCGCATTGAACTTTTCAAGAAAACCAAAGCGCCGTTGTGTGTACTACGAGGTAGCACGCAAAACACCTCAGGTTATCCAAAAGGGCCATTGTTCGAGGGAGAGCAGAAATCTTCAGCCTCTACCTTGCCTTCCTTGAGCGTAGTATGCAAGCCTGAAACCCAATGCGACCGAGAAAGTAATACTGGCGCGACAATTCTGAATTTCAAAGGCAGCTCTGTTGGCTGTTGTGAGACATGTCTGTGGTCATGGGCGTGAGCTGTGCAATGGCCGGGGGGTGGCCCCGCCACGCTGCGCCACCTGAAGAACCCAGGCATCGACAAGAAACTTGACTCAACCTCGACCATCACTCCAGCGCTTAGACATGAGAGTTTTCAGGCTGCAGTTGAAAGGCATTTCTTCGATCGAAAGACACACAAAGCGACTGAAAGCACTTTGAGTTTCCTCAGGGCCTTGTAGCTCTGGCGGATTTTTTTCGACAATAAGTTGGTCAGCTGATTGTCTCTTGCGAGGTTGTATGCAATGAGGTCTGCCTGAACAAAACTCTCGTTCGATTCAGTCATTCCAGTGGACTCAGCGGCATGAGGTCAAGATTCCCTCTCCGCGCCCGATGGGCAGCTCTTATTGCCCGCGAACCGTACTCAGAACCCTTGTCCGATGAGGAATACGACAATTGTAGCTCGTGCGAATTTTCCCCGGAAGAAAGAAGCTTCGTCCACTGTAAGACCGCCTTCGAGCGCGCCTTCCCCGAGCGTCTCATTGAACAGGGGGAGAGACGCTCCAAGAAGCGGAAGCTGGCTCTCACATTCGAAGATCCACCATCCAACTCTCAGCCTTCTTCGAGCCACCTTGCCGATTCCATTGGCGATGTGAACGAGGCTGTCTCGAGGCGCTTTGAAGAAGTGCACGAACTCATAATGCAGTATGCGAAAGACAACGGTATCGCCTATGGGCCCTTCCTCTCCCGCGAGGAGGAGCAGCTACATGTGTTGCGGGACCAGCTATACAGACTGGGAACTGATCTTATCGAGCGAAAAGGCCGCGAACTGTATCTCCGAAACGACATGAGCTATGGCACGCCGAAATGGTATATGCCTTTGTCAAAGCCAAACCGTATCGCTCGGTTACGGAGGAAATATCTACATCGGCAGCTTAAAGCCGACGAGCAAATGAGAAAGGAGAAATACGTCCTGGAATGGCATCTCAACTACTTGCGGTTCCACTTTCTCCCTTTCTTCTTGGACCCAACAAACTCCTATCAAAGTGACTGGTATCACCAGCGTCCTCGCCCGGCGCGACCCAAAACGGCTCGAAAACTTTTACTAGCGGCCATTCAAAGCCATCCCGTCCGTGAAAGCATCTTCGAGTCTCTTTCGGCGTATGACATTGCGAAAGTCTTTTACGTGCTATTCCCCACTAGGACTAAAGAAGCTGCCACAGATCTTGTTGGCAAGAACCAGGTCAATCTCTGGATGAACCCCCTTCGTGACATCTTCAACCCTAAACAGCTCCGCTTTGTCACCGACTCTCTGCTCAACAACAAATTCTCCCGCGAATCTATCGTACTATTCGGTCCAGATGTCGAGACCCTCCAAACCCGTCTTTGGGATGTACCAGGTTACGAAGCACGTCGCAAAAGCCCGAACCACAAACTCCGTGTCTTCATTACCTGGTCCCATAGTGACCGTAAAAGAGCCTGGCGCCATAGCTTTGGCATGGACGATATGTCCCTCTCCGACGACATCTTCTTCTCCCGACCAGGCTACGATGGAGACCCCCACCAAGGCATTACACTGAGCGATTTCCTCTACGTCGACTGGGGCATCTCCGGATACGACGACATCTACGGCCGAACCCTGCGTCTCGGGTGCCCCGATCACGACATCTATGCCGAGCAAATCTGGTCCGACACAATCTTCTACTGGACGCCCCAGACGCTGCAGACCGAAGGACGTGCCCGCTGGGGTACCGTGACTCTGGAGCCTCTGGATCCGATCTGCTGCGACGTTGCGCCGGGAAACGTCTGTGGCTCCCGTAGTGGCCTCTCCCTGACCCTTCACGGCGGCTTCTCCCACGGCATCCCCACAGAAGTCCTCCACCTCACGTCCCGCCAACGCTCCGACCTCGGCCCCGTCTGGAACGGCTCCGGCATGGACACGATCCTCCAAATCCCCTTCCTCACCTACACCATCACCCGCACCTCGTCCCCGCACCGCCCCGCCCTCTGGAACGCCGTGACCCACCCATCCCTCCTGACCTGGAACCCGGAGAACAACCCGCAAAACCTCACACCGCGCGACATCCGCCGGAGACAGCGCAGAGCCAAGTGGACGGCCGAGATCCAGCACACGCGGCACTTTGTGTACCACCGCCGCGGCAGGAAGTGGTGGAAGCAGTGGGCGGTCCAGGTCGGCGAGACGGTGGCGTTCCAGGGGACGTTTGCGTGGATGGCGGTAAGGGATCCGAGGTTTCTGCTGGAGATGATAAGGGAAGGCGAGGTGACGGTCTTCTGGGTGGATTTTTCGAGGTGGTTCGGCGAGGAGTTTTGAATGACGGCCCAAACAACCAGTATTTGGGGGTGGGGGTTGTCTCCCCGGCGCGGTTTTTGGGAATAGCGATAGGTAGTGAGCTGAGGAAGTGGGCAAAAAAAGAGGCAATCGAGCTAAAAGTAAGAAAGGAACCTGGACACCAAAACTCATGAAGGAAAATGCTAAAGCAAGGTGAAATGAAATGAAATGAAATGAAACTTTGGTTTTCTCATTCGCAAGCGTATGTATTTTCAAAGAAACAAGGAAAAGGAAAGGGACGGTTGGAAAAAAAGACACAGGCATTTGAATGAGATAACGAGAACAAATTTTCCTTTCAAATGAACAGACTTTTTAACTTTTTGGCCGTTGGCTATGGAGCCCCCCCTTTGAGGGGAATAGGAAAGGGAAAGATTAAAGCGTTGACTCGGAGGAGCGGACATGCGTTTGTGGAGGGAAGGAATGGCAGATAGGAATCACGGAGAGCTTGTGCTCGGATCATATAGGTAGGTAGTTGGACACTGCTCTGACTGTTCTTTCTACCTTATGAGTTTGGCTGTGTAGACCTAAATCGACGCTATCCGGCGGAGTACATGTCAAACTATAGATTGTTTTCTTTCTTGAACTTATCCCACGCCTCGTTCAGTGTGCTGAAGACCGCCCCTGCGATCATCCTCTGCTCCGTCGTCGCGTTCGTTGGGATCTAATCACACAAACTTGGTTAGCCTACCTGTTCCAGGGCCTGAGTTCTCAGGGGAACTCCACTAAGTAGACTAGGAAGCTCGAGACTTACCTTGTCAGGATGCACCTTCGCAATGCCCTTCATGTACTGCACCTTGACCTTCCCCGGTAGCACGAGATCCGCTATGCTGATGCCCTTCCACCCCGCTTCGGGCCACAGCACCCTTTCCAAGCTACTCAATAGTGCCCGCAGATTATCTGCTTTGCCACCCCTCCATGCTTCGATTTTCGCGTCCACGCTGTCAGCTAGCTTGAATTTCTCGTCATCCGCCTTTTCGGCCGCAGCATTGGCTGCGCGGAGTTTGCTGACCGCTGCGTTGGACGCTTGACTTGACACAGCGGGGGGTCTTCTAGGGACAGGGGCAGTAGGTTTCCTAACCGAGGTGGTGGCCCTCGGAGTTGGGGCAGCCTGGTTGATGCCGGCAGCTTTTTCACACCTTTGACGGGCCTGAATACTCGTTGAACCGCCGTGGCCGGCAGAAACGGCTTCCCGCCAGACAGCGGCAGCGTCGGCCCATCGCTCCATCTGCTCTAGGGCTTCGGCCTTGCGCATGAGCGCTTTGCCATGAAACTCGCGCATGGGTTTGGGCGGCTCGCCATTTTGCAGGTCGATAGATTCGAAGGTGCCTTGGGAAGGGCCGATGACGGAGATGGCGTTGTCGCAGTCGGAGATGGCTTGTTTCGGTTCGCCGACTTTGAGGGAGGTGAGCGCGTGGTTTGTGAGAAGGATGATTGTGAGGGGATGGCTTTGGGGAATTCCGCGTAGCGCGGAAGCGTAGGATGTGTGGGCCGTGGAGAAGTCGCCGCGTTTAAAGTAAGAGCTACCCTCCTCGCGGTGTTTGTGAGATGATGAGAGGGTGGATGGGTCGATAGGAGGGATTTTCCGTTTTGGCGCTGCCGGTCTTATGGAAATAGGTGTTGACGGTTTCTGAGTCTTCTGTGTCGCTGGAGTCGAAGATTGGCGTGGTAGAGGAGCGCTTGAGGCTCGCGGAGCCTCTAGAAGATTTGCCTCTGATTGCAAAGCGGGTTTGGCAATAGGCTTTGGTCTTCGCCGAGCAGAACTAATGTATGCTGAAGCGGCTTCATCTTCAATCGCCTTCCTGTTCAAGGTGGATCTCAAATCGGGCCTCGGCTGTGAAGGAGACTGCTGTCGTAAAAAGGCTGGCTTGGGTAACGACTCGTCTCGTAAACGAGAAGGTACAACCGGAGAGTGATCTCTTGAGCTACTTGTGCTAGTTGCAAAACGAGATTCCTCTTTCGCCCGTGGAGGTTTCCGTAAAGCTGATCTTCCCGTGTCCGATTCTAGCATCATAGCTTCATCGGTAGGCTTTGTCGTAGGTACCTTCTCATTAGACAGCCGGCGAGCGCGAGCAGAATCATGATTACTCTCTTCTGATCTGACTGCAGTAGACTGAGAAGATTCTCTCATCCATTTCGGTTGACCGGATTCGCCATCTGAATTGAAATCTTGCATGGCTTGCTGGACCTTTTTGCTTCCGGCTTTCCATAAGGACCCTGCAGTCTTGATAACCGTGGCACTAAACTCGGACGCAACTTGTACAGGAACTCTTTCGCGGCTTCTTTCGTCATTGGCATCAACTCGTCTCTGGCTGCTCATCCATGCCGGTCCTGAGTCTCCGTCGCGTGCCTTCTGCCTCGACCTCGATGTTGATTCTTGCGGGTCTTGATCAATACCAGAACGGCGGCGAGAGTTTTGAGGGCGAGTCTTTTGGCGTGATTCTGAGTGAGCTTGATTAAGTAGCCAGCCCACAGCACCCTGAACATCGACACCGCTTTCAGTGCTCTCCAAGGCTTGGCGAGCTCTTTCGGGTGGGAAACCCATATCTACTAGTTCAGCCACTGCTCGATCTTGAGGGTGGGCCGGTTCAGACTCGCGAGACGTATTACGAGTCGGAGATCGTGGAGGGGACGGTTTTGGAAAATTTGACACTGGTTGAGCTAAAAGACCGAGCACGTCGTCGCCTTCTGTACCATTTGGAGTGGATTCGGGCTGCACCCTGCCTTTAGGACTCAATTCGGATAAACCAAAGGGGTCATCGTCGTCATTCATGGCGATTTTGTGGCTGGAAGTGGCAGCTTCATGATCTTGGGAAGTTTCAATCCTTTTGAAAGCTTCTTGCGAAAGCTGGGGAGAGAGACCGCTGGGTTTAGGGAAATGTGTTGAAGCGTCAACTGGGGCATCCGCACTGAAACCGGCGAGCAAATCATCTTCCTCTTGATCTTCTATGTTTCTCATCCCATTTGCCGCGGGACCCCCGCGGGAGCCATGGCTTGCAATTGCGCCTGTTCCGCTCGGAACAGGAGCTGGGGTGCTTCTTCCACTGCCCAGATTCTCCCAAAACGCTGTATCTCCTCCATACTGAGTTCCCTCTTGTCCTGTCCTGGTAGCCTCTTGCCTGAGTTTTGCCTCTACTTGCTTCTTTTGCTGTTCTTGTAAGGAAAGATTCTTCGGGGGAGCGGAAGTGGAGGACGAAAAGGAGACCAGGTTAGAGAAACTGTCATTTGCCGGGGTCGCAGGCTTGGACGGAGGCTGGGAAGCGGCGGCTGAGAGAGGAGTTGATCTCCCAGAGAGCGGGGGTGTAGGGCGGATTGTCGTGAAGGCAGGGATAGTGGTGTGAGGCGGCTTTCTAGACGTTTGATCGTTAGGGTTCCAGCTCAAGCCCGAGAGGTCGTCCATGGCGGGATATGAGAGTCTGTTTGGGTCATAACAAGTATGACAAGAGCAATGTATATAGCATACTTGATCGTGTATGCATCACTTAGTAGCCTCTGATCTCATCGACGAAGATTGGCCGCTGTAGAGTCTCAGCTTTGCTTGCACGGGCATCGGACAATCCTTGCAGACAGCGCAGGAGTTACCGCGGCGAGTGCCACAAGGGTTAGCGTACAGCCACAGCCACAGCTACAGCCGCAGCCACAGATATTGGCACGTGACCATGTCCTCTTTACTCCCCACGCAAGGTTTTTCCAAGGCTTTGAATATTTTCCTGATGACAGTTGTGCACCGGCAGCGTATCGATTCAACACGTTCAATTGGATTAGTCTGCAGATTAAGAACGCTGTGGCTTTCCAATGATTGCGAAAGATGTCTTGCCTTGGCGGGTAGAGCGATTACTGCAATAATGGCACTAGTAGATATACTGACATGCAAGCCAGCATTGTGCAAGTAAAGATTATTATTACCAGTCGCGGATATCGTACAGATTGTTTTTGGGATAGTTGTGACGCCCCAGGGCCTTAGTAAATCGGCAAAAAGCAGTCCACCGATAGTACCATGCAGAGCACGCCATGCCGTCCCGCTCCCATAGGACCCAGCCGCCGGTGCAGCTTTCAGGAGCATTTTTGGATGGATATCGAAAATCGTGTCCCGGAAGCGCCTACAATCGCTCTTCTCAGGGTTTTGCCGTACTTGTGGCTTGCGGTCAAGGAAATCATTTCCGCAGGTCGAGGTCGTGCTAAGATAGAGCTAATCAATCCTAAAAGCGTAATTGACGAGACGCATGAACGACGCATCTCAACGGCCCAAGATCGTCTGGTCACATCGGTCCAGTCTCATTTATCGTGAACATCATTATTCCAGATACGGCTCATCCGAGATGACCGAAGGAGGCAAGGGAGAGATTGATGGACCCTCTAGTTGCCGAATCTCGCGATGAGAAGACGCTTTAAGAGCGCTTACAGGCCATTTAGCGAGCTTCCAACCCACGTTCGGGAGGGCGCCCGTGCCGGGGAAGACAGGCCGTCAGTCCCCCGTCCGTGGTCTTGTTGCCGCTTATGCAGGTACCACGCCTCTAGCTGCTCCCCCGCGGCGCAACCCCAGCACGCCTAATCTCCTCCCCGTCGACGGCCTTCAGCCCGGCTGTTGGAATAGCACTACGCATGTCCTTCCGGAAGCAACGGACAGACGAACGTCAAAGAAAAAAGGCAGCTCAACGTGAGCTAGGGTCAAGCTTGGCGCCCAACGAGGTGTATACACTCTTCAACGAAGATTTGGCCAGAGCGAGGGCACAGGGCGAAGAGCTTCCAGAAGCCTTGTCGGGTGCTTTTCGTCAAGAGACGGGTCTATTGATATTGGCTGCATGTGAAGGCTGGCGTTGGGAGCCGCTTGGAGGGGGACAGAGCGCTTGGGCACCATCGCTGCAAAGGGCAGGCCGGAAGTGCCTATGAGACCATTGGAAGCTCCGAAAGTCTGTTGTTGTGCCCCTCCTGGGCTCCACGGGCCCGACTGCTCCTGCCGCAGTGCTTTTTCACCAAATAATTACTCCGTACGCACCGCTTCTGCTCTTCTCTGTATCCCAGCCATATTCTCCCTGCCTGAGCTTCTCTCGTCAAGTCTACATTTCCCACTGTACATTATTCTTGACCTCAGCAACTGTCAAGCGTTCATCTGTACGCGGCCGACGAAAATCCCCATGAGCCCAACGGAGCATTGACCGATCTCCGCACGGTCCTCTTTGGGTATGCTGTCCCGATATCGATAAGCAAAAAAGATCAGCGCATTCCAGCCATGGGCCTCTTCAACTCCCGCAAAAACACCAAACAATCGATCAGCACCGAAGCAAGCATACCCACCGGTACCCATGCAAATCCGGTCAGGTCTCCACGCTTGAACGGATCCAACACCTTTACGAACATGCCGATGCCAGATATTCCCATCCCCAAGGCTCCGGATCCCGCTGTCGACCCGGCCGCCTATCTACGCAGCATCTATTCGGTCAGACAGCGATCGGCGATAGTGATGCAGAAGGCCAAGAAAAATCAGCTGAATCATTTCGATGTGGATCTGTCCAAGTTCAAAGAGACTGCCGGCTATGTCGTCTCTATAATCAAGGTACCCTATCCTCGCCGTCTCGTTGGATTCGAGCAGCATGAACTTACATCCAATAGCGCGATTTCTCCCCGGATTATCAAGCCATCCCGCCGCATGGGAGGTGGCAACATTTTGAAGTTGGCGGACGACCACGAATCAACCAGCTACTACAATCCTGGCCCAGTGCCGTCGACGCCCAAGAACGAACCAGGCGCCTGATCGATCTTTTCCTAGTATCAGTCCTCCTTGACGCCGGAGCCGGGACCAAGTGGCGCTACAAGTCCAAAGAATCGGGAAAGACATACGGTAGAAGCGAAGGTCTCGCTGTGGCTAGCTTGGAGATGTTCAAAGCTGGCCTCTTCAGCAGCAACACCACCGAGCCTTGCCAAGTAGATGGGGAGGGTCTAAAGAGAGTCACAGCTGAGGTACTTGCCAAGGGGATGCAAGTTAGCTCTCAAAATCCGATGCCGGGTCTTGAAGGACGTGCGGGCCTTCTTATGAGGCTATCGGATGCTCTCAACAATCAGGAATTATTTGGCGTAGATGCCAGACCTGGGAACATGATTGGTACGTTTGTCAGAACCCTTCGAAGAATATGTGCTGACATTATAGATTACCTTCTCTCTCACCCCTCGACCCAGGCTACTCAAGTGCCCATCATACCGTTGCCAACATTGTGGTCGGTGCTCATGGATGGATTAGCGAGCATCTGGCCCGCAACTCGAACGCAGGTCGACGGGACGTCTTTAGGAGACGCCTGGCCTTGCTCAAGTATGCCACCGTCGCCGCCAAGCGAATCGTGGGAGAATATCGTGCCTTTCCATAAGCTCACCCAGTGGCTCTGCTACTCTCTCATGGTTCCAATGACGAAGATGATGGGGATAAAATTTGCCGGCAGCGAGCTGATGACTGGTCTTCCTGAGTATCGAAACGGTGGCCTCCTGGTCGACACTGGCTTGCTTACACTGAAACAAGAAGATACAGAAAGGGGGCTCAAGATCTGGCATACGAATGCCCAGACTAACGGCCAAAAAGACATTGAGGTGGTCCCGATGTTCGAAGCAACAGACGACGTGATTGTGGAATGGAGAGCTGTCACGGTTGGCTTTCTTGACGAGCTCCTCGAAGAGGTCAACAAAGGGCTTGGACTGACGGGGAAGGACAAGCTTTCTCTCGCGCAGATGCTAGAAGCCGGAACTTGGAAGGTACGTGTGCTGCTGAGCTTTTGGACCACTAGTCTTGCTTCTGACACTCTTATAAGGGCGGTCGCGAGTTGGCGGAAGTGTCCCGTCCAAATACTAAGGAACCCCCAATTATGATTATATCAGACGGCACAGTATTTTAACGATGCTTACGAGTTCATTTAAGGTTCGCGGCGGCAATCTGCTTTCTTTTGGAAGATTTTGATACCCAGCATTTTAGTGACGGAGACTGCCTCTCAAAATAGGAGCTGTAATGGGACATTTTCTTGGTCACGTGAGAAGACAAATAGTACTTAGACTTTCTTCGTAATGTCGAATGCCAAAACTCTTCAACCCTGCTAAACGCAACTTTGCTATAGTCAGAAGGGCCCTGGCTCAGATGGTCAGAAAAGCCCGCAGTTGTGCCTTCCGTACATGCCCACTATTGAACGCCCCGTCGGAGGTACGGCCAAAGTTCGGTCCACACATGCCAAGACCGCGGAAACATGAGGCGTCTCTGGACCTCGCTCCCGTCCCGAACAGGAGGCGCCACGCATCCTGTGGAATGGCCTTGTTTTGCTCGGTGAGCTTTGTATGATTGGTAGCTCACCTGGGAGTTTGATTTGTTTAGCCTGACACGCTGACACTTTGCAATGTCGCGTGGGTGGACTCACGGACGCTTCTGCCTATGTCCAGCAGCCATCCGACGCTGATCTGTTTATAGATATCGCTGTCACCTCAACGGCAGGAGCACGGAGAAGGTCTTTCGTCAATGGGCAGAGACAACCCTGGACAGCCTCGTGCAAGGCGTCGACGAATGCCATTGTGTACCGCTCCACTGAGACACTAAGCTGGTTGGCCCTCTATCCCGGGGTCCGTCGTTGGTCGAGTTCGTGGGAGATGAGCCGCGTGTTTCTCCCTACTGTGACTGAGTGTACTGCCACCCGTCTCGAAGTTCTCGAGCTTCTCCATCTGCTCCGACAGCGCAATCTCCGATCCCGACGTAAATCGATGCGAGCCTTTGGCGTCGTCGCTGTCCATGATGACCAGGACAGGAGTCCATCAGGCGACACAGAGACGTTCAAATATGACACGCTATGGGGTTCGACGGCCAGTCAAGTGGTCTGCTTTCGTAGAATTTGCGGTAGTGAGGTTTCTGGTGTGGCACCGAGTGTGCGAGGAGGACGTCGCAAACAATGGGTTTGAGCGTGATGTCCTAAGGTTCTGCAGCTCTCCTTTTATATAGTGATCCGTACCCCTACTGCAGAATTCTGAATCGTACACCGTTCCGTGAAGTCTTGGAACGGGGTGCGAAGCGCGTTTGTTGTGGATTTTCGGTCGAGGTACGCGATCGAATTGTTGCTCTCCGTATACGGTGCGACAGTAAAGTTAAATTTCGTCGAAGTGCTGCATTGAACCGGCCGTGCGATAGGAATGTTGTGCTCCGCATATTTCAGTATCGAGCAAGAGTGCGTCGGCAAAAACCACCTCATGCGGACGGCGCTGTGTAGGTAGATTGATGTCTGGGATCTGCCGTGATAGATACATTTACCTATCACCAGCACGGCAAAGAGGCACATTGCCAAGTCATAGGCCCCTCTTTTTCACAGTGCCTTATTTTCCTCGTCATCGCTCTAAATTATATTACGGCAACGTTGGATCAAAAGTCAATACCCCCGCAGCTTCTTCGTCTCTCCTTGCCGATAGCCGCCAGTGGCGATCGGCAAGCATGCCGAGCAAGCAAAAATAAGCCATGTTGTCTGCATTCCACAGGGAGTCGTCCCTGCCGAGGCGAGGATCTATGACATTGCGCCAGCCCGTAGCGGGTATGCCGGGAGGCGCGTTCGGGTCAGGAGAATCAACATCTTCCACTAAAAGAATTTTTGTTAAAAGGCGGAGGCGGCGGGAAAGAGAGGGGAGAACAGAGAGTGAGAAACACCGGATGGATCTTTTCACTTGTACTAGAAAGGGACGACAAGTGATAATATGGACAGAGGCAAATCTAATCAACAACCAGAAAACGAAGAAGGGAACTAACAACCAACTCTGGGAGCATGGCCAAGCTTTAGAGTTTTAGTAAACGTCAATCAGACATGAGACGGTGACAGACCTCATGTAGAATGACAAAGGAAGTCATCGCATGGAAAACATCGACCTCAGCTCGAACATATTGTGCCTGAGGGTGTCCGCGAAGAAGATGCGTAAGGTCGAGATTCGTAGGAATATTCTGGGAGAATGAATGAATTTCTGAACGTAGCTGAATATCACAGATCTGTATCATCAAGGTCAGTAATTAGCCATGACACCGAGAGGTCCGATTCTAAGATGAGACCTGCTCACGGTTGTTGCGACCCTATCTTCGGGCATGCCAATTTCCACGTCTGTGATCATTGCGACACCCTCATCGTACCGAGTTTCTGTATACGATCGAGCTTGGAGCATTGGATCTCCTAAACAGCCCTGAGTTGAGCCCATTACAACTGCATCGCGATGATCCACCCATTCTTGCCAGGGAGGCGGCACTTGTGGGTCGTATCGGTGTCGGTTTCTCTGCAGCACATAGCCCACTGGTGGGTCTACATATCCGTGACTATCCATGTCGTTACGGATCATCCATCTAGAGCTGCCATCTAGGTTCTGCGCATCGTTGTCGCAAAAATAACGGATGTTTGCTCGATCTCGGTCGGTCGATAGGTATAATGATGCGAAATGGTTCAAAATGGCTTACACGCTTCATGTCAGTGGAGTAACCACAATCTATCAACGGGCTTTATACGAAGAACATGCTGCTGAAAATCCTCATTGAATGTTTCTGTCTTGAATATCAATTGGCACAGGCGCGCCATGTAAGGGTCATTATTTGCTAATCGATTATGTGCTCGTCGAGCCATTTCCTGAGCTTCGGCAATGGCCACGCCGATATTTGCAGTTGGCTGGTTCCAACATGAGATATCAACCCAATAAGTGGTCCTTTCAGAGTCCGAAGAGGATGCATCGTCGCCCGTTCCAGCCGATGGTCGGTGATGCGGATGGGATTGTCGGGCAAGGGCAAGCTCGGCAACATCTACAATATGCGTTATAACCTCTGCCGCGGAGAGAGAGAGCAATGGCGACAAACATAATAGCAATAAGAGAGTCAAGTGAAACCGCACTTTTGGAACAAACGCAAATGGGCCAGCGATAGTCTTCATAGGGGAGCGATAAGGAAAGTAAATCACTTTGACAAGCTTAAGAAAACATGTGAAACGCTTGAGGAATTTCGAAATACAATGAGAGATTGGAAAAGAGTAATTTCTCACGAATCAATGCTGGTAAAAAGATATAGGCGAACGTTAACCTTAAACAAAACGCAGCTCATCGTTGCGGCGCGTCGGCTCCATCGCCTACTTCGTACATACGTTGGCCTGTGTCACATTATTTGAGAAAGCTTAAACGTAGAGAGGTACGAAAGCGCAGACATGTACCTGATATGTCTATCAGCCATGTCGGGAGAAGCAGAAAAGGCAGCATTTCCCAGGCTTAGGGAGTTGGCGTTTTGGGACACGGGGTACTTCCGAAAGTTCTTTCTTTGTCAGACCGACCTTGTAAGGGAAGCCCCAGCGGTATGTTTGTTGTGGTCTTGGCATGTTTGCAGAAATGACCTCACCTCGCGCATCAGCTCGCGCACCACCAGCTTCAAACAATCCGACGTGGATACCGAGCTTGCAGTCGACTCGAAAGAGCCAGAGCGAGGCTCAAAAATGGACGGCCGCAAGCGCAAAAAGAAAGTCCTGCTCATGGGCAAGAGCGGCTCCGGCAAGTCCTCCATGCGGTCTATCATCTTCAGCAATTTCGTCGCCAAGGACGTAAGGAGATTGGGAGCTACGATTGACGTAGAACACAGTCATGCAAAGTTTATGGGGAACCTGACACTGAATCTGTGGGACTGTGGGGGGTATGGACCCCTCCGCTCAATCCTTTCCTGTAATGGTAGCTGGATTAACGAGAGTACCTGGGCAGGCAAGACGCCTTCATGGAAAATTACCTTGCCAACCAGCGGAGCAACATTTTCTCTGACGTTGCGGTCCTGATCTACGTCTTTGATATCGAGTCCCGCGAGGTGGAACGCGACCTGGACACATACAATGCGATTATACGTGCGCTACGGGAGTTCAGCGCCGACGCGCATGTCTTCTGCTTGATACACAAGATGGATTTGATTCAGAATGAGCACAGACAGAGACTATATGAGGAGCGGTCCAACCTAATTCGAGCACGGTCTGAGAGTTTAAAGATTGAAACGTATGGGAGCAGTATTTGGGATCAGTCGCTGTACAAGGCCTGGGCAGGAATTGTACATCGGATGATTCCGAATTTGTTCGTCATTGAGCGGTTCCTTGACGCATTTGCGGAGAAGATTGGTGCAGAAGAGATTGTGCTTTTCGAGCGAAGCACTTTTTTGACTGTCACCTCAGTTGTGACAGCGCTGGGAAAGGACAACCCAAACGCCGATCGCCACGAGCGCATTTCGAATATCATGAAGACATTCAAGCATTGCATTGCGAAGAATACAAAGACTACACCCGCCTCGGCAGGGTTTGTAGTATTCAAGTTACAGACGCCGCAGTTCAATGTGTTTTTAGGTAGATTTACGGATAACACGTATATCTTTGTGGTCCTGCCACCAGGAGAAACGGCATATAACTGCGCGGTGCTAAACACGATGTTGGCAAGGGAGGCGTTTCGCAAACAGGCGATGGGGGGGGAGACTGAGGGAAGCTTTGGAGCCTCGGCAGGGAAAGGCTGATTCGACGCTTATAGGCAAAGAAAGCATTTGGAATATCCACAAATATTTGCATTGTGGAGGCATTTAAGCTGAGACCATCTCCCCATGCCTTATGAATTTGGCTCGATCGAAATGGCTCGATCGAAAAGATACGACAACGTCTTGGAGAAGGGGCTAGTCCGTGCTAATCCCCATCCGAATGGTCTGCTGGAGTAAATGGATCGCTTACAAGAGCTTCTCCGTCAGCAGTGATATTTGGACCAGGCTATAATGCTCTTCTGCTCGGGTCATCTGTCGGATAAGGTGATTTCACAGAGCACGCTCCCATTCAACTGTCTGAGATTTCGTGAATCCTGCTTGGGTGCCAATTCAAGCCAGTAATATTATCTTGGAGAGCATTAGAAAATTTTTCGACGTCCTATGTCTGATACTGTACATTTTACGAAGTTTCAAGATTGCGCAAATTGGAGGAAGGAGGGAAGGCAGATGGGCCTCTAAGATTCGTCTTTGAGGCGCTTGTTGTACGTTTGTTTGTACTCTGCAAGACTGCCTGAATCGCAAGCCACGCTCGACTTACCTTAAATACAGCTCACACAAGCCGACCTTGTCGACGAGCTTTAAGGACGGAGTGCTTGCCCTTGTTGGTGGAAAGCTGCATCTGAACCAAATTCGTTCCGTTTCTAGTAGCACAGGCTCAGGTCTTGACTTCCTTATTTGGTGTCTGCACGTGGGAACCGTGCTTTTCAGTGTTTCTCTTGTCTTGATCTCTCAAGCTGATTTTCAACCACTTCTTTTCACCAACCTGGCCTCGTTGAGACTTCTCGCACTTCTGACATCGAAGTATACCTTTGTATCTCTACAAGTTCTAACCATGCAGTCCGCCAGAGGCTCGTATCACGCCGTGTGCCTAGCTACACTGTTGCTTCTTGGAGCTGTTTCCGCCATTTCAACAACTTGCAAACCAATTCCTGGAGACTCAGAATGGCCATCTCAAGACGACTGGAACTCGCTGAACCAGACCGTTGACGGACGCTTGACCCTAGTTGCGCCTGTGGGATCAGTCTGCCATGACCCTAATTACAATGAGACTGCATGCAACTTTGTGCGAGGCAAGATGACCGACGCATGCTTCCTGTGAGTGTTCGGTTATATTCGCTCCCGGTACCAACTTCCTGACATCGACTTCTTAGCACTCAATCTGACAATGCCCCTATGGCTCCATACTTTGCCTCATGGGGCAATGAAACGTGTGATCCGTTCGGTGACAGGAATCAAACGTGCCAGCTGGGCAATCTCCCTGTCTATTCTATCCATGTTACCCGCCAGTACCAGGTCCAAGCCGGTATCCAATTCGCCAAGCAACACAATATTCGACTTAGTGTTCGCAGCACCGGTCATGAGTGAGTGAATAGAAATGAGTATCAAGCTTGTGTTGATTTGTTCCAGCTACCTTGGTCGTTCAACTGCTCGAGGCTCTTTGTCACTGTGGATGCACAACCTTAAGGAGATGGCAGTTGGGAATTGGACGGATGAGTGGTACCAAGGGCCAGCTATCACTATTGGTGCCGGAGTTCAGACTGAGGAACTCCTTGTTGGACTTGGGAAATACTTTAACCAGACCGTGGTGACAGCCTTCAGTCAAGAAGTCAGGTACGTCGGAACGTATTCTCCGACAAAGACCTAGCTCATCCTACCGACAGCGTCGCAGGGGGGTTCATTCAGGGTACAAACCCCACCGAACCCCGACTGAAGGCATCCGCTGACTTACTCGAGGTGGCGGACACAGCGAACTTTCCTCAGTCTATGGCCTCGCTGCCGACCAGACCCTCTCGATCCAACTTTTCGATGGAGAGGGCAACTTCCGAACTGCCCGCCGCAACGAGAATGCCGATCTGTACTGGGCGCTCTCTGGAGGCGGTAAGAAGGCCACCCTCCTAAGATCTCGAACACTGATCCTTAATCCTCAAATTTTTAGGCGCGGGAAATTACGGCATAGTCTGGTCGATGACTATCAAAGTCTACCCTGACGCCGTGACCTCCATCGCCACTCTGGCCTTCGGTCCCAACTCCGTACATGGGAACACCGCCGCTGAAAAGCGTTTCGCTTTCTACTCCGGCGTACAGACAGTCTACGCCAATCTTCCAACATACTGCATGGACCGCCGCATTACCCTGCTTTCTAGTCTCACAGCACAATCGTTCTCGATTATCGCCGTTGCATACAACTATACTGACGCCGTATTAAACAACCATGAGACGTGCCTCTCCGCTCTGGATCGGGACTTCATCAGCGGCGCCTACATCAATTCGACTTACCTCCGTGGCGGCGAGTTTCCCTCGTACTACCAAGCACTGCAGTCTCTCTGGAAAACCCTTACCTGGCCAGTAGGAACGTACATGAGCGGCGAGCGACTCGTCCCACGGGACACGAACTGGGGTCCGAGCCCTGATGCACCCAATCCAGATCCAAAATACGGAACCTGGTAAGTGTTCAAACCCCGCGTAGGTCCCACTCCTTCCAGTCGCTGACCCTTCCCCTTTGCTACAGGTACACCATGCCCGTCCTCGCGGCCATGGCCGACGCCGGCGTCCAGATCGTCGGCATCCACCTCAACGTCAGCCACTCCGTCGCCGGCAATGTCAACAACTCCGTCCTCCCGGCCTGGCGCAACGCAAGCCACACCTTTGCCACCCAGATTCCCAGCAACTTCTCCCCGGCGAACATGACGGCCGCGGCCAACGCCATCACGCGGCACTGGCAGCCGCTGTTCAACAACGCAACGGCTTCGTCGGGCTCGTACATGAGCGAGTCGGATCCGTTCATGCCGTATAGCGTCTCGCGGAAGTCGTTCTACGGCGAGAACTGGGGAAGACTGGTGGCTGTGAAGAGGAAGTATGATCCAGAGGGGACGTTCTATGTCAGGCAGGGAGTGGGCCATAGTTTCCCGGAGACACCGACGCAGGTTGGAGGGGATGTTTGGAGTGAGGACGGGGAGTGGTGGTTTGATCGGGAGGGAAGGCTGTGCGGAGGGCCGGCTGCGTGATGTAAAGGTGGGAGAAGAGGAAAGCAACGTGGACATCGCGACGTAGGATTAGAGATGCGGGACAAGCTTGTCGTAGTATAGCATGTGGCTATAACAATACAGCTGTATATATTGTACAAGGTGCGTCATGTCCTGAGCGGTCAGAATGGCGCAGCGGCACTACGACAAAGCGAGTCACTGAAACGCATTCTGGGTGGGATTGAGATAACAGATTAGCCGGTGGGAAACATGGTACGATAGAGACCTTAAGATATGCGTGTCTGGAGAGGAGGCGATCAGACCAGACTCCCGAAAAAAGCGACTCGGAAAAGGGAAAAGAAAAATCTCAAATGTGCGAGTTGCGTTGTTCCCTGATCTACAAGGTCTATTCTTCATGGTTCTCATGCGGGTGTCTGATGCTTCGTTGATGGTTCGAGTGTCGGCAGGGGCTACAGTGGTGAGGGCACAGATCAGCCAGGAGGACGGGGATAGAAGGATAAGATAGGCGAGTGTTGGTGTGGGTTAGAGCTCAAGGCGTTGGTTTTTTGGGGTTGCTGTGTAGCAAAGCATAAGGGGGCAAGGTGTCTACTGTAGGAAGAAATACGGCATTAAGATTTCTTGAGTCGGCGGGAAGTCTAGAGAGAGATTTCTTGATATGATCGCATTTATACCGCGAGAAGGCACGTTATCTCTAGCATCTTCAAAAGGGAAAAGCTCTCTGCGGCGCACGTCTACGGTGGGACAAAGCAGACATGGCATCGCGCTGCCCTTTCTCTTGCCCGGTCTGGATCGTGTCCGCATCATCAACACTAGTTTGCCGTTGAGGGGGGAACTTGATGGCTCTCGCCATGACTGTGAGGATCTGAACACAAATCCAAAGACTGCTCTTCAGGAGCCCGGACCTACCGTTCCTTGTCTGTACAGCTATGCGGTTTTGGTGCTCGTGTGCATAGGGATTTCCGCCGCCGCAACGTTCCGCATCAGTGCTTCGTGGTGGGATGGTCAGGTGTTGGGAGCAGTGGGGGGTGTTTTGGAAGCTAATTGGGAGTCAGAGAGATTGTGAGTTTGCGAGTAGAGAGGTCAATTGAGGGCGCAATCGAGAAGACCAGGCAGGCTCTGCGTGACCCGGGGGTGGGAATCGTAGGGTGGGTTTTGCTGGCCGCTTTTTCCATTTAGTGGTGTCAGGGATAGGCATATACAAATGATGTGACGAGAGCCATGTCGCTCGGCGATTTGTGAGGGATACGTGTGTTCAGGCCATCACCATGACTATGACCGCGATGAGGGCAGGACGCCGTACAGAGCTGCTTTCACGATGGATCAGTGTTAAGGCCGGAGGGTTTGTCGTTGAGGAACGTTCGTTTGCTTCTGGGGCGACAGGCTGAGGATCCATGTCAGTGTTCTTTGGGGATTGAGGTCGGCATTATGATGCGGTTTGAGGGAATGGGGAATTTCAATAGTTCGTCCCTTAGCCTCGGGCATTAAGCGAGATAGATAATGCTCCATATGCGCATTGGCGAGGGTGACTTTTCTCGAGGACAGATAGCGATCGCGGTCAGTCCGTTGTAGACGATTGTTCAATTCACTTGAAGACTGTGTACGATACTGAGGTTCAACCCCGCTCCCGTACGTAGATCTGGGCGAGGATATATCGACAGATTGACGGCATCGAGCTGAAAGGGGACACGAGGGTCGATTTTCAGATTCTTTTGTCTTTCTAGAGATGGCATAGGATTATGGATGATATTGATATTATTGTGATACAGGCTCGGAGAAACGCGCTCGCAGTGTTTGAGATAATAGGGGTGCCTGATGCATGATAGGACGGAGTTTCTCGAAGACTTTGACGTGAACGGTTCGTAGATGAATCCACCACGCATAATATTCCCGACAAGGCGCAGAATGGCCTGAATTGGTAAATCTGCGATGACAAAAAGAATAGAATCCCGGGAGAGAAAGGTTTGACTAGACGAAAGAATGAAACAGGAGACAGCATCAATGCATGAGATGCTTGTGAGGTCCAGGGGTGCAAGAAGAGATGAGTGGATATCTTGTGCTCTGAAACCCACCTCACGATGTAGATCATCGCAGCATTTCCCATGCTGCCGGTGCAAGTCTCGGACAGATGAAAAAGATTCCCTGGGTAGCATGTTTTCTGATATCATGGCCACGTGTGTTTCGAGATGCGTGTCGACGATCTCCTGACCATCACCTTTTCCCCTGAAAGGATCATTGATGGTGGCCAATCACGCAAGGGCCAAAAAAGGTTGAACCGAGGCGCCGGGAAGATTGGCATAAGCTGAAAACCCAAAGTCAGCTTTTTGCGGGCTGTCAGGCGAGCCATATGGTTTTCGGATCCCTTTTTGATGGGAACAATTCCTCTGCTGTCCCACCGACCAGCCGGACCAATGTCAGTCCTTGATCGGCGAGAGCCCGCACAAGCTTCCGTTTAGTGTCTTGGAGACGGGTGTCATGACCAGGAGCAGTAGCAGTGGGTAGAATCCTGGTGAGGATGTCGAGTCACGATTTGCCGTACAGCAGCTTGGTTCAACGCAGCTGTCATCAAAAGAGGGGTTGTCGTTGGAGAGGGTCCGCTAGTCATCACAGTGGCGGTCCCCGTCAGCAGAGATTGACTTTTCGCCGCTTACACATATCCATAAGCACAGGAAGACGCCCGATCATATTGGCGCGATCATGCTCGAGGCTTGAATAGCCTTCGGAGATTGCTGACCTGGAATTGCGGTGAAGAGTTGTTCGGTTGGTGTTGAAAGGAACGACAGCGTAGGTATCTTCGCAGAGCACGCACAAGCTTTCATATTAGCGTTTAGGCAAAAGGATGCTGCCGGATCGAGCCGACTACCGGCGCTGGTAACAGAGCCTGCAGGACGCCATGTTCGGCAGCTCTTCCTGACTTTCAATAACCTCAGGGATCGTGATGGTGGTGGTGTAGTGCAAATCATGACCATTTGGTCGTCCGACGGCAGCGAACTTCGGGACTATTGCGAAAGCCACACCTTTCCACATGGACCATTTGGAAATCACCCCATTGGCACTTAGGTGCTAAGCTACCTGGCCGCTTATTGTGAGCGGCCTATGGCAGAGTGGCTAGAGTACGCAATAATCGGCGGCTCAGCGGCTGAGGCGTCCATCTCCGCCGTCCCCCAGATGGAGCTCCCAACGGCCCTCCAAACCATATACGGTAGCATCGGCGACCAGTGCGACCGTAGCAGTGTCATAAAACGAGGATGTAGGAGGTATTAGGAGATCAGAGGATTTGTGACCGAGATTCAGAAGCTTCAGAAACATCTATACCTTCTTCAAGACCCTGGAAGCCACAGGCGACGCAATTAGATAGATGCGAAAAGATGAGCGCATGGCTTTCCGGATAAACACGGTCCACATCCAAAGACCATGACGAGGGCAAGTATAAACTATGGATGTCGAAATTTCATTTGAACGAGCAAGGTCTGAGCTCTAAAGATGGCCATGATCGGCGGATCATTCTTCATCATCACTCTCCATCACATGCAGGACGTCCGGGTTCTCATAGGCAGCCTTCCGGGGCTCGACTTAGGCTTGAGTTCGGTCTCTTAGGCGCGGTGCAGCTCACCAGCAGAGCCCTGGAGCGAAGGCTACCGGTGCGAGAGAGCCCTGGAGAGGACACCTGGTAGCGGGGGCGTGGGTGGGCCACGGGAGCGTACGTGGAGTGTCAGGAGCGGGTCAGTTAGGCATGCCGGTCCCCCAATCCCCTGCTTAGAGGCCGGCTCCAGGTCAACTACGCCGTGATGCTCACTTATCCATGCCCAGAGTGCTTGGCGGGGCTTTTTTGGGTGGAAGGGTACATGTGTCTCCAGGGAACAACGTCTATCAATTCCAGGGTATCTCAGAGGACTGTTGATCCCCTAACGCGTCTCCAAATCTCCAAGAGCGCAAATGAATGCCCCCCGATGGCGCTACACCCGAAAAGCAGTTGATCGAATGGCAAGGGAACGACTCGGCGTCGCCTCCGACTCCCGAAACGCACCAACGCCGAGCCGTGCGCGCCAAGATCGATCATGGCCAATCCTCCCGACAATGAGGCGCTCCTGGTAATTACCACCAAAGTCATGCCTGAGATAGGGGTCGCCGTCGTGTCGTCGCCATGAAGGCAGAGCTGGAGAATCGACCGTTATATCCTCGTGTGGAGCGCGTCTGTTCCGATTTCTAATTCCTCGTCGCCGTCAGTCCCAAACGGGCTAATCGACGCAGCAAGAGTTCGCGATGGCTTGTTGGTTTGCAGCAAGATCGGCCAGCCCCCAACCGGAGCAAAGCTCCCCATCCAAGCCCATGCCGAACGACCCCAAATCTCGGTTGCAGGCTTACGCTCTACTATCTCGAGTTACACCTCGCCCTCCCGACCAACCACCTCCCCGGACTCCATCTCACCCCATCCTATTGCTCGACATGCCTCGGCTTGTCCTTTGCTGCTCCATTGGAACCCTGGTCCTGCTCATCCGCTCCGTCGATGGTCGTCCCCCCATCCTGGTACAACGCCCTGCACGAAATGGGGGTACGTGACCCTTTTCAGCCCCCATCCGCTTTTCTCTCACGCCCCAGGTTAGTTGGGTGAACGCTGCAATAACCACGATTACCCTGACCGGTCGCCCTCTGACAGGCACTCCTCTCAGCTCGTTTCCTGACTCGTCCTTTCCCCCCAATCCGCTGCCCGTTCCCTTTCCACTCCTCAGTCGATCTCATCTGTCCGCCCAAATCTGATCCTCAGCACTGACCTCTCCAGTCTCCTGTCATGAAATCCCTGGGGCTGCTCACTTTCTTCATTCCTTAACACCTTCACTGCTGTAGTATGCAGTGATACTGAGCATTACCCGTTGTGATTGTTGGACACGGTACCACGACAAGACGCAAAAGTGTCGTTCCCACTCCGCCGCGTGAGGGAAACCTCAGGTTTCCAAGATCCTTTCCGCGATCACAAGGACGCCTACGAGTTCGCGGATTGGACTCATCTCATGCCACCGCCGCAGGAGCAGCAGCAGGTGCAACACAACCAGGCGTTCGCTTTCCCGTGGCACGACGCTCCCGAGCCCACCATGTCGGATATCAAGTCAAGCCCAAGAGGGTCGCCGACCACCGACAAGAAGGAGCCCATCACCGATGAAAACCTCCCAGAACACATCGCACATCCGCCTCCCGAGCGCCATGCAAGAACAGATCAGAGAGGAAAAGTCGTTCATGGTTTCAATGTTGAGCATGAGGGTGGTTCCCAGTCTGGGTCGTCAGGGTCGCCAATAGTAAATGGCGAACGAGAAAAGCGGCGAAGAAGGAGAAAGAGACGGCCAAGGAAGCAGCATTTCAAGCGGTATTGGTGGCTCTATTTGGGAATTCTGATCGCCGTCTGTCTTGTCGTTGTTCTACCAGTGTACGTTTGGTCTCGGAGACAGATGTGGGATTTGTTCGCTGACTGTCAAAGTGTTTTCGTCGCATATCCTCGCATCGCTCAGCAACAACTCAATCATTCCACGTTGTTGGTCGCTGAGGAGCGAGTGACAGATCCAACGCCGACTTCAATCCATCTCATTTTCCGTTCAATCGTTGGAAGTCAAAGCCCTCAGCATCCCGACATTTCCGGCTTCCATGCCGATCTCCAGCTCGAAAACGCCCGAGCCCCTTTCACCACAATTGAAGTTCCAGGTCTTGCTCATTCGCATGATGGCCAAGAGGTTCTCGTCAACACCACCGTTCAGATTGGAGACCAGGACCTTTTTGCAGATTACGCCATCGCAACTTTGACCCAGAAACAGGTCCATTGTTGGATCCATGGGACTACGCATCTGAAGCAAGGTGGACTGCCGAAGATATCAGTGCGTTATGATAAGATGGTCATTGTCAACGGTAAGCCTTCATTGCCGCTACCCGTTTGCAGCCTCGTTCGCAATTTAAATCTTATTCACACAATACCTACAGGTTTCGATGGTCTGAGGGGCCTAACAACCACCGACTTGAAGGTGCTAATTACGCCTGAGAGTGATGGGACGAACCTAGAAGCCACTGTTAACATCCCGAACCCCTCAGTCATGACACTAGATCTCGTGAGTAGCATTATTCCTCGGCTCGTCTGGCTCGTCCTCCTAACCAGATGACCTCAGGGCAACGTGACTCTTGAAATTAAGACGCCTGTTGGACCGCCTCTTGCGCCTGTCGCTACGAATGCCACGATCGGAACTGCTACTCTTCAAAACGTACAATTACATCCCGGCGACAACTCGTTCCCATTGCGCAGCGCTACTAACCAGACTATGGTCCTCGGTATATTGAACGCAAACGAAACGGCGAAGACCTCCGGCATTCTTCCGGTTTACGTTTCGGGAAGTAAAGTCGAGTTCAACGGCCAAGAAATTCCCTATCTCTCGAAAGCTATGCAGATAAATTCCATCTATCAAGAACTTCCAATCGGACAAGCCTTGGCCAATGCTGGTGTGGGCAACTTACTAGGCATTGGCAATAACGCGCCTTCGTCCACGAGCATTTCTCTAGCCCCTCGAGCTACGGCTGCATAACAAAGGGATGGATACCAAGTTACGCGCGCATGATGCATTTGAGGAGGCTATTTGAAATTTGCATTGGGACGGCGTTTTGCATGTGATATCCAACACGGGCATTGATCCACACTTATTATTTCACGCTCACTCTCGAATTAGACCTCGTCAGACCTAATTAGGATTCCAGGAATTCGCTTTCGTCCTGGAAAGCCGGGGAACGGACTGAATATGTAATGGAACGGGAGACCTTGGAAAGGCTACACCGGCTTGGATTCCCCTGTCTACCTGGGATACGACTATTTCCCACTCTCCGAAGTCGCTCTCTATTTTCCCCCCTCTACGTCTCACATCAAAATCTCCACAGACCATCGCGGACGGAAAGTCTCTCGAAACGGATGCCATTATCCAGCTCGTCTTTCGTTCAGATGCCATATCTACCTTCGATCCATCGCTCTGCATATACCCACGTTATATTATGACCAAAAGTCCGACATTCGACCTTCGTCTTCCATATATATAAACACCCATAGTGTCGCCACGCCGCCCCGATCCATCAGCATTACTAGATAAGTAAAGGAAACGCTATTCCCAGTACTTGTCGGTCATAATGGGGATTTTCCCGGTGTTCATGTATATAGCCTATCTAATGGAACAAAAAAAGTTGTAACTGCATATAAACGTGGTTTCCACTCTAGCAAAGCTGTTCTAAATCCGAAGTGCCCGTGACTCTGGCGAATTACAAAGTCCATCCGAGCCAAAAGTAGCTCTCAAACACATCTGCCCAGCATCAACTCATCGTCTGGCAAGGACGTACCGCGTCAGACACCGCGCCTACGCAACCCCCGGCATCTAAGGTACGTCAGGCCATCGGAATAACCTATATATACGAAGCCGAAGACAACTGCTCCACGCGGCCAGGCCGGGGCGCTCAGCCACAACGTGAATAGGTACAAGCTACGCCTGGCACTTGCAGGCTGCGGGGTTGGTACCTGCCATTAGGTACCCATGACCAGCAATGGGCTCGTCCGTTCTTCTATCCCAGCTTCTGCATGCATGTTCTGGAACTCTGCGCGTGGCGTCTTGATTGACTGTCATACCTCGAGCGGAGGATCAAGGTTTGGCCGGTTTGGGGGAAGCCGATGAGGCTCTCGTTCAGTGGGGTGCAGTCCCGAAGGTCTTCTTCTTGCATGTGGTTGAGATTTGGACGTCTCGAGCACTCTTGTGCAGGCCATCCGCCTGGCGCTCGGCTAATACTGTGCAATGCGAGGTGCAAGGAGTGCTCTTCTCAAGAAGTCTGCTCGCTGTGATACCGCGCTGCCACCGAGACGTCCGCGTGGAAGGAAGAAGCCCGCAACATGCATCAGGGTCCTGCTGGTGCATCATGAAGGTGACGTCTTGTCTGGCCGTGCAGCAGTGCGACGATCCAATTGACCAGAACGCGGGTGCTCTTTTTCAACACCTTCGGGCGTGGATGGTGTCACAAAATCTCCGTTGCACGTGGCATCCATTCGTTCTGTTTCATGGAATCGTGCACGGCGCACTCGTTGCCCACAGTCTGCATCTAGAAATGCCTACTGTTGCTAATCCCGCCGTTTCTGCCAGTACGTACATGGACGAGAGCCTTCCCCACGGCAACGTCACCACTATCTCCTCAAAGACACCCCAAGTTCTAGCTCAAACCTGGCCGATTCTCGTTCTTCCCAACACGCCTGGTTACGAGGTCACCGGCAGCAGCAACCCTTTCCGCGTCCCGCCCGCACATCATTCCCGTTTTCCCAACACCTTCCGCCCCCAATTGGTCTCCCCCCACCGCAATCCAACATACCCCCCTCGGTCCCGGCCGCGCCACCCGCCGGCTGTTTTCTGCACTCTCGCCATAAGCAATCGATGTCGTGATGCGATCTGACATGACAGCCAGCCCATTGCCACAGAACGATCGGCAGTCAGCTTGGCAGCTTGTTTCTGCCCGCCCCGCGATCGGCTTGGGGTCCGAGAAACAGAACAGAACACACGTTTCCAGGGCGCTGCCGATCCAGGGTTCTTGGCCTGATCAGGTTTCGATGTTTCAGAATATCCATTTCGGTTTTGATTCGGTTTCTGTTTTGGCGGCGATTGGTCCAATTTTTGCAAAAAAGGGTCTGAAACTTGAAACTTGAAACCCCATGACGACGATAGAAATCAATTGGCGGGCGGAATGCTCGGGGCCCGCGCCCTGGCAGCTTGAAGATCTGTGATCTGCGGCGTGCAATGTTCGTTTAATGTGGCATGTCGACGCCGTTGAGCTGTTGTGGGGGGGTTTCGGAGTCTTCGGAAGGGCATCTTTAGGGAGGCCCAAGGCAATTTATCTATCTGTACGGGATGCGGCGTGCACGGGTAGATAGATTAAATGTGGATTCTCTGGATGGACTTTTGGAAATTTTCTCTTTCAACTGCGCGTAGTGGAGGTGTGTTCTTTTGTTCATTTGACTCGTACGTAGTGCACTTGCCACTTGCGCTTGCGCCTCCGGCCTTAATGATCGACCTTCAATACAAGGAATATGATTCCCTGATGTCTATCACCCACGTGTGCGTAGCACCTAAGGTAGGTCTGACAATCCTCCGTCCTACCCAAAAATGCATGCGAGTCCCTGCAGCGAGATGATCAACCGCAAAACATTCCCCACACACCCGCATCCTTTCACTCGGTACCTGCACATGGCAGTTTATTTTTACACACACACGCGCTGTCGTGCTCCTGGGAGCTGCATGCATGCGTTTCCTGCCGTGGCACCCGCGGCCGTGCGCCGCTGATCGGCGGAGATCTTGGGTTTTTTTGTGTTTCACGATACAAATCCGTGTTTTTTTGTGCCGATGCTGCGGTGCGAGCTGTGGGACAAGCATCTTTGACTTTGACTTTGACTTTACGGTTCTAGTAGGGAAGGGATAGTCCTCCGGCCACGTGCGGCCGTTGGAGTTGCGGTTTGAGGTTCTATCTGGATGCGCGATCTGCGTTTTTGGTGCAGTGTTGGCGGTTTGGCGCTTATTTGGTGACTACAGAATGGCCGGATGGGAGTTGTGGTGGCGGATCTTATCGTATCGGCTGGCGAGGAAGAAGTTGTGTTGTTGCGGACTTGACATGCGTGAGATGAAATCCTTGGGCTCTATACAATGTTGTCTGGCAACATCTTGGCATGGTCTTCTGCGTAGTCGCACAGATAGAGTACCACACAAGGCTTATTCATTCAAACGTGCTTTTCTCATGTTCGCGGTCTTTGCAATCGCTGGAATCTAGGTCGTCTAACTTGTCCGCGAGATCTCTAATGCAGTAGGTAAGGTGCTCGACAAAGAGCACGGAATGCGGACAGATTGTTGTCAACCCGTATCCGCAGATCCTATTCATGGAAGTATCTTCTCTCTAAGGCGTCGACGGCATCAACGTTTTCCCTCCTGTCAAAGATTGGCATCCCACCAATGGTTCATTGGGTCGTTGTGGTCGAGACAGAGGGTCACATCTTTTACCTTACGAAGGCTGTCCTGAGGGAATAAGGATTTCCGGGATGGGGTGGAACGCCTCCGATGTCGACAAATTGGGACGCATACATTTGCGTCGTCAACAGCAAGGGGAGACAATGTCTCTTGTAGGTGAACAGCGAGGTGGACATATGAAGGTGCTTCGAGCGGACCAGAAAGAAAACTGACATTTCCTCGCGTTTTTGCTCGGCAAGCAAAGGCACGTATTTTTGCGCAGGAAAATGCGAACCCCCGGCTCCTTGAGGTCGTCTTAGCTGACATGCTGAGAGGCGGGCGACACGATTCGTCGTTTCTTGGGCACACCATTGATAGACGTTTATTCAAGTCTTGCCTTGAAAAGGGTCCACGTGCTTCGCATCAGGGAGTACATTCTGACTGCCCTTGCAGCGTCTTCCAAATCGGTACAAAGGAAGCAAAGGCGTCGACACGTCAGGAGGCAGAACGTGTCACCCTCCCCTCTGCCGCATATTGCGCACTCGGTGTTGCAAATACTATCGCACAACGCTGCAACGGTGATCCACTTTCCGTATTTAGTGTGTTGTATCGCACGCGCTACTTCGGGTCCCGTCGTGGCGATTGCTCGATATTGAGGGAGGGAATCAACAAGCTCTGCGGTCCGTCGATTGGCAAGCCGAAAATGAGACAGATTACACAAATCTATTTGGCAGAGGATGAGGTGGAGAAGCTCGACAGGGAGTACGTTGAGCGTCCCTGCGTCATTCATGGGCGGGTGTCGCGGATGAAGCCAGGATGGGTTTACGTTAAGACTGTGATGTTTTGGAGGAAGACGGATGTATTCCGACCGTCCAGTTAAATGATCCATCTTGAACGATACTGATGTACCGGTCCAGTTGCCCCTTCAAACGAAGCACTTGCGCAACGCTTGTGTTATCGCGGTATAGAATTGTGCTTGTGGTTCTTCACTTATGAAAAGATATGAAAAGATATGCAACCAACCAAGTCGGGAAAGGCGTCAATAACACCACTGGACTTTCTGAGTCCAAGATCCTTAGATTCTTCGATCTTCAGGCCTTAAAAAGGACGAGGCAATAAGTCAGGGCCAAGCTTCCGCCTGGTTAGTCCGGCGCAGAACTAAAAGGTCCCCGTGAGATTTAGGGACTTGTCGAGTTTCTTGTCAATCAAGTCATCTCAAAACATTGTCGCAGCGATTATGTAAATTAATGGCAAGTAGTTCAATATCCAGGATAACATTGAAGACTCTTTCTTGAAATTGTTTGGGGGAGGGAAATGCCGTGGATTTGATTCGGTCTTCGAAACCGTACTCATCCGTAAGTGTCAGATTCGAGTTTGAGGGAAAGTGCATTGAACGTCCACCTGTTCTTTTTCAATCGTTCTGTTTGGTTTTTTCGACGCAAGGGCGTAGGCTTTTTTAAAAGGGTTATGCACGGACCACCAACGGCCTCCGGAAGTTCAAGGGCTGTTTTCCTTCACTCCTTTTATCCACAAGTTTGCAAAGACTTTCGCAATGATCCATGTACTATGTACTCTTGATATAAGCAGCGGCTCGAAATAAAGTCTGACCTCGTCCCATATTAAGTTCTATCATATAGCCTGACAACTTCCACGACAACATTTTACCAAACACCGCGAACGCTGAGATTTCTGAACGATGCTGATGTCCTTTTAACTGTCTTAACTTAACATCGCAGGACATTGCTTATATCTGGATCTACTGTACTCTTGAAAAGGGGGAGACTTTCCTATCTAGGTGCAATGCGATGGAGACGCTCCCAGTCCGCCGCAAAGGCGTTCAACTAGGCTCCAAGAAATCGAAAACAGGGTGCAAAACTTGCAAGTAAGCTGAAACCCGCACCTAGTATCTCTGCAGCTGACTTCAATATAAAGAATCAGAAAGGTTAAGTGCGACGAGACAAGGCCGTCCTGCCAAAAATGCGTATCCACAGGGCGATCTTGTGACGGCTACCAAACATCCGAACTTAAGCGTGGTTCTAGGAGACCCAACTTTGACGGATGTGAACCGTTGAAAGCCGTTTCTCGGTCTATTTCCAGCACTGGTACCATCAGCATTTGTGGGAATGATGCAGGAGAACTTCGCGCCTTCGAATTCTTCATCGAAGGTGTTGCGCCAATTCTCTCTGGGTCGCTTGACGATTCGTTTTGGTATGGTCCAGTCCTGCAGCTAAGTCATACGGAACCAGCTATTTGGAATGCTGTGATAGCGTTAAGTTGCCTATTCGAGTATCCACGATTCTCCAACCTACCTGCCATCGAGGCCTTTGCTGGTAAAGCATCTCTTAATGATCACCACTTGCGAGCTATTGGATGGTATCATAGAGCACTATCCTACCTCCGAAGGGATTTTTATAGGGGACGACAAGATTTCAACGTTGCATTGCTAAGCTGCATCCTCTTCATTACCATAGAGTTCTTTCTGAATAACTACAACGAAGCGCTAGCCCTCTACGAGAGTGGCGGAAGATTGTTACAGTCCCGCGCAAACGGCACGAAGGGCTCGCTTGTTTCTTCGCTTGTCAACCAAACGGTGCCTCCATTGTTTACTCGACTGGGGAGAGCGGGGACTATGAGTGCCCGGCCACTCCAGGGCGAGTCTAGCTGGTATTCCCATGTAACAATGAACATTGACACAAATCCACTTGCTACAGTCAGAGCTACACTGCACGCCATATTGAGGGAGACGCATCCCTTCATCACCAAAGCGAGCCTTGCAAAAAACACTCCCAGCCTGGCACAATCCGATCTTGCCATGCTAAAGACCACACAGTGTGGACTGATGCGTAAAATGATGGATTGGCATTCAGACCTCATCAATCTTGGTCTGCATCCTAACCAAATTACCTGCGCCACGGATGCTCAAGTTTCATCGCTGCTATTGATGTACTACGCTTGTACTTTCGCGTGGCTCGGCACTTGCATGGAGAAATCCGAAACTGCATGGGACCGGTATGACGACCTTTTCCAGTCTCTTGTCCATCACGCAGAGCTTGGAATTATAGCAGCTACACGACCACGTTGGCCAGTACCGCCACTCACATTCGAAGACGGCGTCATGTCTCCACTCTATTTTGCTGGAACCAAATGCCGTTTACGAGTTGTGCGCCGCAAAGTGTTAGCTTTACTTCGACGGGGACCAGCTCAAGAAATTCAAGACAAAGCGGTGCCAATTGGCAGTATTATTTGGAAAGCCATTGAGATCGAAGAGGAAAACCTGCCGCCCTATACTGGATCATCGACCACCGACGCGCTTCTGCCTCCTGAAGAGGACCGTATTAATGACATGGTTCTTGTACATGATCAAGTTAAAAGTCGAGAAGACAAGCAGCAGATCAGGCTTCGGTACAAGAGAAATAAGCGCACTCCGAAGATGGGGATAACGACTCTTGAGGAGTTTGGCGATTCTGAACCAAGCGTCTGGAGGAGTCACGGCACCCCGGACCGAATCTATCTCTCATCGTCTCAAATTTAGCGCTCTACGCTCAGAGATGACAATTTTTGTGGGAAACGCAGCAAAGCCCTCGATGAAAACGATAAGATCCCACAGATCCACACTCTTCTCAGCACACGTGTTCTCTCAAAGTGCCGCGACGATCTCCATGGCGATGTTTCAACGAACCATATGAGCCATTGATATGTCTTTTTGAAGCTCTGAGTCCACTGGATGTTCACCTCAATGACTGCTCGCGCGGAAGGCTCACTGAACTCTTGAGGATATGAGAGTATCCGATCTTGTGTGGCTCCCTTCTGGCATCCATGGCAGAAAACTCACTTGGTTCTCATTTCATGCATGCGTGCAAGGAGCTGCTTGTTTCAGCTTTGTTCAGCGAGACCAGACTTTTCGGCGGGAAGACGCGCCGTCCACGGCGTTGGCTTTCTATGTCACTTATCGTTGTGCTGGTGTGGATTAGCCCGTTCGTCCGTGCGCCCCTGAAGAGGCCTCCAGCTCTGACTGGCGGTCCGTTCCAAATCGTCATTCAGTTCAATTCATGTGGTCTTCGGTTGAACAGACCATTCGAAATATTGCTACAAACCAAGCCTAATTCTCAAACAGGTGGACAAATCGGAGGTACTGGACATAATGAACAGAACGGAATGGAATAAGCTGAAAGAATGCTCAACGAAACTAAGTCATTGCCTCCGAAAAGGCGAATAGAGCGATATACATGTGCTGCAGATACCAAATCCGCACCAGCAGGCTCAAAGTCCTAACTCGTAAGAGCCTCAAATCCAGTAATAGAACTTTGACCCTGAAAAAGACATCTTGCAGCGTTCTCGTTCTCGTTCCCGTTCTTGTGCCTCTGTCTCTCCGTACCGATTTATTGGCAGGCGTAGTGAACGACTAAATATTACATGTCGCTCTACTCTGCCCGGAGAGCCCTACTTACCTACCAAGCCAGTACCACGGTCAAGCAGACGCACACTACACCGGCGCTCGACGCAGAACTCGGCGACGGTCTTCTCCAAAATGGGATTTTGCGCGATAAGTCTGATGCTCGATGTACCAAGTTTCCCCGTCCGTTAGTCGGTCCATGTTGAAAATAACAAGTGAGCTTTCTCGAAAACCCGATTTTCATCCTCGGGGTTGCGCCCATTCTTCTTTCCCTCCCGATGACCATTTTCTCGAATTAATCCTCCGTTCCTACTTTCGACCTCTCCCAGCGTATCGCGAGCCCGTGGTCGCTGCTTGGCCTCATCAAGCTCCGGGACGGGGGCGTGTGGAGCATGTTCTCCCCGAATCCATGCACCTGGTGGGGAGATTATTCGGTCACAAGTCTTAGAACGCCATTGTTTTGGAGGAAAGCAGCAAACGGACGATATGACCATCAAGATATTGTACTAGGCCAAAGAGCCCTGTTGATTATGCTTCGGCCGATTTGGCTGTTCCTCGAGGATCTCGTTGTCGAGGGATATGTTGCCCGCCCTTAGCTTGGTGGCGAGCTTCGTGGTAAAAATGATTCTTGCGCTCTCCGGAATGCTGAAATGCTGATGAGATCTGGGAGGACGAGGAGAATATGAAAGAGCGTACCAGAGAAGATTTTCAGGGGTGAGTGCGTGCATCCATGGCTCCCGAAGTGGCGTTGATGGGGACTTATCTTCTTCTCAAATGGGACAATACTATCGAGCCAGGGACCGATAATGACTCTCTGAGATCTGACAGCGCCTCGAAATCTTCGAAAAGATGCCGCAGTCTCATTGTAATAGCTAATGACGTGCCACAGAAGTTCTTTTATCACGGTCGTAGTGAACGCGAGGTGAAGGTTGGGGAAAGCTTTCTCCAGCCCACGCGTTGGGTCATGGAATCGGTCTCGGAGCTTCTTGTCCCCCCAATTTAAATATCACTTCACCACCCCAGGACTGCGTATGAGCCAGGGATAGTGGCGTAAGGTGCAAGCAGTGTGCATGTAGGTGAATGAACTCATCGAAGCCATTCTCCCCAACACTACTATGGGCAACACTGTGAACTATAGAAGATTGTACTATCCTACAGCGCAGCCCGAAGATCGGTCCACTGGCTAGGCTTTCCATGGAAGAGACCGACGATGCTTGTGAGTAATAGATTGCGGATCCCACTCAAGCTTCCCGTCACGTCGTAATTGCGAGTTTGGCGAAAGCTTCCAATTATAGTCGGCGAGAGTGGCTAGCAGCGCCATGAAGACGTGGTTGTTGACATTTGTAAGCGCTTCCGCGCGAGTAAGTGTCAGGATATCTGGGAACCAGTACTTGTCTTCGACATCATCGAGATTGAGCGGCCGGGTGTGACAGAACTGCAAGCGTTCCTTCGGGTCAGTCGCGGATAAGGATAGACATAGGGCGGGTCTATTGGAACAAGAGTAACATACTTCATGCAAAAGAACAAAAGCCGTCACCGAGCTAAATTCATTGATACCGCCCGGTCCACCATTCGGGGGTGAGTTGAGTTCATATAAATTCAAGTTACGCATTTGAGTAATGTCATGAAATCCATGGTCAAGTGAAAGATCGCAGAGCTATCGATACCGCAGCTCGTAAGCAAGGTGTCAACCTGACTAGAGAGAACTTACTGTAATAGTGCTTCGGATATGGGGGGTCCCTGGAGGCAGTGGAGGGATTGTATTGATTCTCGCGCGATAAGTCAGGCCTAATTTCGGGTTTGCAGGCTCCTGACAGCCCATGGATTCTGTTGCCACCCCGTTTTCGAGGTCTTCCCATACTTGATATCTAAAAGCAATCAGTAATCTTCACTTGGGGGAGGCATCTTGAATGATACTGCGGAGAATTCCAGTTAATGGGAGGCAGGCCACGTCTGTAGCGCGGGCGTTGCGCATTCGGCACATAGCCAGGAGGTTGGCTGTGAGAATCTGCCTGCAGAGTCCATCGTGATCTGCCATTTACATCCTGCGGGCTACTCGTGAGGAGTTCCAACAGTCAGCCGCAGGCATGAGAATGAGAGAAACCCGTCAACTACCCGACGCGATGATGAGGAACCATTGGGGAATATACTCATTATCGCAATAGATTCTGACATTTGCTATGACCTGGTTAAAGACCTCGATCCATCCAGCGATTCCATATCCACCGTGGCCCAGTATATCTTGAGATTTTCACTTCCTGTCAGCAAAGTTGCGCAATCCAACCGTAAGGAAGACATACTTTGAACTGACTGTGCTGCAGCCGGATCGACGTTGTAATCTGTTTTGAAAAGCGTCAGGAAATGTGACTTCTGCACCGTGTCGGTCTGGCTGGTCAAGCGGTCGGAACCGCGACCTGCCATATGGAGCGCCCCAGCCAAGGCTCGGTCAAAGTTCTGTGCCCGTACAGGACCAGACCGACATGAAAGTGCATCAACCCAATACAGCTGCACGGCAGAGACAAGTGATGGTAGAAAGCACACTGTTACCGCGAATTTGATAGGTGATCTCATCGTCGCCTAGAGGACTGAAGAGACTTGAAATTGAATCCACATAAAGATCAACATTCGTGGCAGTCTGGTCTATTTATGCCCTGCTTGACTCCATTCTACCAGCAAGCGTGTTGCTGTTGAGCGATGTGAACCGCCTCGACTATCTTTCGCATTGTCACAAATAGGGGAAGAAGGCCTTCGACGGAGCCAACATCTCTTTGCGGCGTCCGCACACTCCATCCAGACCAACGTCTTTGTTATGATTCTGCTGATGAGCTGTGAATGTGGAGAAATGAGATGTATACCGGATTCGGCTCGGCGTGGGATGGGGCTGCTATCTTAATATATCCCCTGGACTGAAGATTCCAACACCAGAAAAGGTCGCTAGCCTGCGAGACACCGGTAAACAGCCGAGGATAAACCCAGAACAGAGTCAACCTTTGGAGCGGAAGATTTAAAGAGCCCACCAAGTTCAAGCTCTTACGCCCCTTTGAGTTTGAGAAGCACTTTGGACTGCCAAGCATCGAATTAGTGGACAGGAATGGAACAAGAACGCGGGGATAGTGACATGCGACATGCGACATGCGATATGCGAATGTATCGTTTTAGGTAGATTCAACTTCCGCCCGTTTTTAGTGGCTGTGAGCCAAGATGCTCCAAATTGTCGACAATGATCCTTCCACTGCGTCCCCAGGCTGAGCACACTGCCACAGCCTTGTATTCCTCGAGGCTCGGCTGGAACATGGACTTTGAATTCGCTCCCCCATGAAGCTGGAGTCATGGTCCGCTTTGGAACTGTTGTCGTTCGGCACAACAACCACTTGGCCAATTCCAAGCCTTTTATCCAACGGTCGGTAACCCTATGGTTGCTCTTATCATTGTTTGCCTTGTTCAGTTACCACTACAATTTGCACTCGCTGGAAGAGGCGTGATTGGATCAAGAAATGAAGGGTGTTCTCTTTGCGGTATGCAGATCATAACCTGCGTTCCTATTTGGATTCCGCCTTCGTTGTGAGATGTGGCACGCATCAAGATAAATTGATTGATACCACCAACATTACTCCCACTTCACTCTTCAATATATCCCGGTGGCTCTCAGATGTTTGGAATGATCTGGAAAGAGATTCTCATCGAGTTTTCGACGGATCAAAATGCCCTTTTTAGCCTTTATATTGGCGTTTGCGACTGCTACTTGTTCTGTATATGCTTTCCATCAAGACGTTGCTTCTCAGGCTATTACACCGGTCCTCGGCTTAGGTGATAAAGTTATGTCAGGGAGCGAAACATCCGTTCCTGATGCAGGCCTCAGGATTAAGTCGGACAGCGCCTACTACAAGGACTGTATGGATACAATTGCTACTACGCGGACATCGGACATACGCTGATATATTTAGTGAGATCGCTACGGAAGAGGTCCTCAGAAGCGGACAGCGATCCCAGAGCACAAACGAGCCCTACGATTGCTAGCATCTTTGAAAGTGTTGTCGCCCGCGCTGATCCGACGTAAGTCTCTGAAATTACTCTACAAGATGGTTCTACTCAATGACTTGCGGACCGTGGATCGATGCAGGTAATGGTAATGGCTTTTCCATCAATACTCCTGAAGGTCTGGCACTTAGGACGGAGGATGCCCTTGAACAAAGCGAGGGATCGTGCTCCAGCGAAAGCAATCCAGCCTTAGGAAAACGTATCGACGGGCCGGAGGTCGAAGTCGTTGCTTGCCTAATTGCCATAATGGTCGTGCTTGTCCGGCAAATCATTGAAGGCCCTTTACGTGAATGGGCTCGACTGAATCGCAACGGGAGAGACATCGCCCCTGCAGGGGCAGGCGCTGCGATTGTCTTGAGGGAAGTTCATGATCAAGTCATCCAAGTTCAACCGGACATGGATCAGATTATCCTTCAGGACCTCGTTGTAGAGGCTTACTGGCAAGGCTACAACTACGAGGTTCTACAACGGGAATTCGGTCCTACTGTCCAAGTCTCTGAGGATGATATTGGGGAAGAATATTGTCCCCCTCCGTCTACGCTAAAGTGCACAGACGAGGCTTGCGTGGGAACAAATGGTCAGTGTGCTCCAACTTCCAGATTGAGCAGCTGCGCCTGCGAGGACGACACATCTCCTAGCTGCGAAATAACAGAGCCACCATGCATTAACTGTGGAGGGGATGCGGGAGGTGGCACTTGTGCGGGGGTAAGACCTCGTCTCTCGGCTTCCGATCTGGACTAATAGACCATGCCAGTTTGGGGCGACAAGAGCGTGGGCAGGATGTCCTTGTTGGTTGATCGACGACGAGGAGCGGAGTCCTTTCGCGAGCGAAGAGCAGTTCTTTGCGACCCAGGATTGGCTCCTTGAGATCGGTCTTCTCGAAAACGACGGGTCGGCCTTACCATTCCCCGAATGCCTAGCTTCCATCCAAGACTTTGACACAACATTCTGGGAGACGTACGTCTCAACAATGATCCATTTTACTCTTTGCTGACAGACCGTCTCTAGATACGTCACCATGGCATGCCTAGACTCTCCCGAAGATCCAGATCATGGGTTCGATAGGGCCCTGATAGATGTTTCCCCTGGTGCACTCCTGAACCCGGACTACATACAAAGAATCTCAATGACGTGGGCGGATAAGCCTAGTGTCTGTGACCCGTTTACCTGTAAACAGATCTTCCGGCTTTTCATGGAGGAAGGAGGATGTAAGCCGTTCTTGCTCCAATCCTGCGCGCAAATCATTACTAATTTGACATGTCCTCACAGGCTCTCCAGAGCCTGGCAAGATGGCAATGTGGGGCAACGTTGATCTATCTTGCGGCACCGCGTCATATGCTCTTTGGACGAGTGAGAGACCAGCGCCTTATATTGACCCTTGTCCGGTACGTTGCCTCTCCTGTCCGAGCATGATCCATTTCGGAGCAAGTACCTTGTGACGATCTTTCCCCTCCAATTCCTTCTCATCCTTGTGTACTTGCCATACCCCTCCCCGTTGACCCATCGCGTGATTAATATGGACTGTGCGCCATAGGATCCCTTCCCTAAACCGAACTCCGTGCTGGCTATGCACGACTGGTGGGAAGCCAACCAATGTGGTGACAGGTGCCCCGATGGCGCATACGACTGTAACTATGAAGGTATTGTCCTTGTATGCCGATGCACCAGCCCAGGATGTGTGAGGGATGGAAAGGAAGCGGACTGCGCCGATCCAAACGTGGAGAGCCCTTATCCTTCGCCTTGGCCTCCCGTGCCCTGAGGTCCTTATTGGTGCCCTGTCGCTACAAAGGGGCACCAATACCCTGCACCGATAATTCTCATCCGACGAAGGGGTAGCAGGGTCATCAACGTTCGTTTAACTCAGTTCCAAACAAGCTTGAACTGGACGGCACCGTTCCAGTTGTTTGAGCAAATCAAATTGGACTGATAGAATAGGTGAATGGACGGGACTAAATAAACGAAATAAATAGAACGAGTTAGACGGATATAAAGCTGTGATAGATAATATCGATAGAAGTGTCGTGATTAATTACCATCACCGCCGTCACCGTCACCGTTATCGCTATTTAGCGGGGGTGCACGTAACACGTGACGCGAATCCCTATCAGTGATGTCAACTGTTCGTTCAGTTCAAATATAGGTCTGAACGGCTCGCTTAATTGCCTCGAAGAGGTTATATTAGAGGTGGGGGCAATTCGCGATCTAGCTACGCGTCGCGTATTTTTTTTTCGTGAATAACATGCATTCCGTCGCTTTAAGGCTAACTAAGATAAGTAACTATCTAACTTTTTGTGGTGCTGCGTCACAATTACCGTTTCACAGTTTGATGTGTCGGTTCAGTTCGTTCAGTTCAAGTTCGTTCGGTTCACGCTAAGCGAAGAAGCGTTAGACCTATATTGAACTGAACGAACAGTTGACATCACTGATCCCTATAGCTGATCTTCGCTCACCTCTACCTTACCGCGCAAATAAACCCCCTCTAAACAAGCCCAAATGACCCCCGTAATTTCATTCCCCCCTCCATCCCCATTTCCTCCCAAAATATTGAACGCTGAGCTTCTGTATTTGAATTCAAATTCTTCGTTCCATATCATCTAAAAACGTAATGGAAAACCGGGATGTTTCAGCGTTAGTATATGAATTGGACTGAATTGAATTGAACTGAAGTGCATGCAGGTTTCAACGAACGCCCCTTGAACGGACTGGACGAACTGAGCGAACTATACGGGAGGAATAGATGAGAACTCTGACCTGGACGAGGGGGGGACAAAGGGGGGCGTAAAGGGAGCGGGGGAACTCGCCCGCGACCCCCGAGAGAAAAGGGTCAAGTGATTATGAACGGTTTCACCAAATGGATTTTGAGTCTTTTGAGGGTGATTAACAGATTTTTTAAAAAGGGACTTGGTTAGAAATATGGAGGGCAAAAATCGGAATTGAATTGAACTTGGAACCACCTATAGAGTAGATTACTGTGTGTCCCTACCCTCTCTCCGGAGGACTTCATTCGCCAATCGCTCACCGTCTGCAAAGAGGAGCCCTCCAGAGCTGGTACTGGCAGGGGGCCCGCATTTATATCCGCCACTGCCACTGCTGCCGCCACCCAGTCGCTCCCACTGCTACGCTTGCGCACGCTCTTGATGAAGCGGTTCACGATGTTGAATTTGATTTCGAGCTTGATGGGGTACCTGCACAGCTTGAAGGCGCTCTGCAGGGAGAACCGGTCGGCGTACTCGATGCCCAAGAGGGCGATGTCCAGGGCGATGACGAGGAGGTTCGTGCAGATGAGGTGGTAAAGCTATTTTGTCGCCGGTCTCGGAGTGGATGATGGGGACGGATGAAGATGAAGATGAAGGATTAGCAAGGAGCTCTGACCAGGAGCGTAGGTGTCTGCGGGTCTGGTAGATGTACAGGACGCTTAGGAGGGTTTCTTGGGTGAAGAAGACACCGAGTTGCAGGCGGTCCTATATCATGAGTATGTAAATGAGATGAAAGTTTTCGGCGATTCCTGGTCTCAAAGTCCCCGAGTCTACTCGATTATTCTTGTAGTATGCGTCGCTGCCCTCGATCTAGTACAATATCTCGACGCTGATTAAATTTAACGTTCTTCGACGTGGGGAAAGTAGCCCGGAAGCGCCAAGATATTTCATGACTGCTATCCCTGACGTCGATCATACCCCTTTACCGAAAAAAGAGCAGCTCAACTCAGTGCTATTGGCTGGCTCGGGTTCGGCCTCCGGCTCAAACATGATTCGCCATACACAACACCAAGTCTGTCCTTGGAGGACCACCCAGTGACCGAAATGCTCAAATCTTTTCACTCCATTTAATAGTACCGCACACGTTGCCTTGTTTCGTGGCTTCAATGTCTCATTTGTGATCCTTGCCCACCGAAAGACGCATTAGACACAGCTCGCTCCAGGCACGGCTCGGTGGCTGTGCCTTGACGCTGTGGACCAGACGGTAAAACTTAATCTTCTATGGCAAGAATGTTATCAGAGCATGGCGAGAAGATCCTCGAATCTTTAAGCAAACATTTCAACAATAATGACGATCTGGGAACAATCTACATGGGTAAGATAAGCTACGCTTCGAGTGTGAATCTCAACAACCAGGACTATTGCTATCGCAAGATCGCCATTTTAGACGAGGCTACTCTCAGCCTGCTCCGAGCATGCTAGGATTATACTGATTGGCTTGCTCGGGTTCTGACACAATGAATTGCCCTCTCTACGGTGCCGTTCTGCACGTCAATGGTAAGCGCTCCGGCTTTGGGCCGAACTTGTAATCATTGCTTGCCCTTTTCGGACGCCCGTTGGATGACCTTATACGTTGTGGGCAGGCTAGGCTTCCTTCAATACCGCCTAAGCTCATTCTGGAGATTCAGCCTTGGATTTCCTGCAACTCCTATCGGCAATGTCTCAAATACCCCTGTATCAAGAGCATGATTGAGGCAGAGAGTGTGATAGCGACGTCGGATTTAATAGGGGCATTCATGTGCATATATGTGATCTCCTATAAAACAGCCTGCTCGTAGGAACTATGATCTTTCCCTCCAGTGCTTGTAACGTCTTCTGCTCTTCCTTCTGCAATCTTCCTGCAACTGCCTAAATTGCTATGTAAAGATTTTGTACATCAAGATTTCTCTTCAAGACCGTTCTTCAGTCCCCATCCGTCGCCATTTCAGCGTCGAAGCTATTCATACTACGGCTCCACTCGGTGTTTGTCTGCCAATCGTCCGTTGAAAATTGAACGAGTCCATCAATCACTCAGCTATTATCTTTAGCAAAGCTCCAGCGCTGTGGCCTTTTCTCCATATCGAATCCTTCAAATTAGTAGCCAGGCCAGAACGTCCATCTTTCTTCAACGGCCACATCGGAAATACGTACTCCTGCGCTGAATCTTAGGACCTCCAGCCACCACCGGTTGCTTCCTTTCCTAAGCAGCAGCAGCATCTCAGCTTCAAGACACATTCCTCCCATCAACCTCTAACTTCCTCCTACTACTTCGTTACCACTTCTAAAGACACGCATCCTGATCTGCAAACATGCTGGATTTGGCAACGGAGTCGGGCAAAATGCTCTTCGTCTTGGTGGTGATCGCAGGCGCGGCAGCTGGCGTTGCGGTTGGGTACGGCGTCCACTCGATGACAGCGAGGCAGAACATGGACAAGCGCGAGGACGAAATACGGAGGGGGGCCGACGCTCAGGAGGATTATATGAGGGAGGTGCGAAGAAAGAATCGGGAGGATGTGCTAGTGGTAGCTAAGCCGGGCAAGGGGAGAAGATTGCAGCCGGTCGAGTACGAATAGGTCGGTACGGGTGAAAGCAGGGTCTGGTGAGCATGGACGATAAGGACTAGAGGATATATGGAGAAATAAGTGAAGGGATGAATACGATGGTCACGGAAGCCAATACGGTAAGAAATCGAGCAATTGATGCTCTGTGGGTTCTATGATACATTGGTTTCTAACATTTACCTAGAATACTCATCGTCGACTTACATGCAGGCATTTCTTAGCGCTTAACATGACATGCTTAAACGTGATATTAGAACATAATATACGAAACCATTGGACTACCTTACACCTCTCTACCATCTTCCAACCTTCTAAATCTCGGTTCAAACAACACACCAAGTCGCCAAGGCGACGAGCGACAAGGGACAAATATCCGCCTAAGTATGCTACCTTGTCCTCTTGCGTCTTCTGCAGCCACGGCGCTTCGTCATTTCATCTCACCAAAGCTCGGCATTGTTAACACTGACTTAAGTTCTACCACTACTGTACTTCATAAACCAAAGTTATGTTCCATGTTCCTGCCTCTACGCTCATCTTCTTCACAGTAACTCGATCTTTTCCCATCACCTTCCAATTAAAACGTTCTTCGTTCTATTTACAGAAAACCTCCCTGCCGCCCTCCACCGCATCAGCCGGCCCGCAATAACAGCCTCATTCACGAGCTATTCCTCACCGCTCATACAGTCTTTGCTTTTTCTTCAGGCAGCACAACAAGACCAGAATACCCTGCCCCCAAGACACGCTCCTCCTCCCCACAATGTCGCCCAGAGCAAGAGCAAAGCCTTTCGAAGAACGCTTTACCTTGACAGCAGAGCCAACAATCAACCTGATAGACGGATAAGAGGCGCGAAAGCCTAATAGGGGCGGGCATTCTATACAAAGCCTCAGTATGAGCGTCTCAAGTATATACAGAATGAACGGCATACGATTGACTTATGAGGAAATTGACATTGCATTTACAGAGAGAACACAAATTAAGAAGTGTTACATAATACGGAAAGAGCATTAGTTCCGGAGGGAACCCTCTTTATGGAAGAAACGCTCATTACGGACAGAACTTTCTTCATGGAAACAATATGCATGAGGCAAAAACCAAGTAGCAGATATTCTACGCTAAGTACTTCCCAGACACGTGTCACGTGCTCAAGTCGGCTGGCTCCCTGCCATATCTCGCAGATACGGCGAGATTGTCACTGACAGTTTCCGAGGGATCCTGACACCATTTTGCATTGTCGACGAGTGAACGCACGGATTACTTTGCACCTTGGTGTCGGCATTTCTCGGCTTTTGGAAAAGGCACCTTGCCCTCTTGGGGAAGTCTCAAAGGCACACCCAGTGTCTGAGGAAAAAGTCGGGGCAGGTGGATCTCATAGCTGCGTGACGTAGTCGCTCGTCAGTAGCTCGAAGTCCGGCTTGGTATTGGGCGGTATCTTCGTTCCAGATTCCGCTAGAGCAGACTCGAAGCCAGGCCGGCGTGTGACATGGTGCTTAGCAGGCGTGGATGGAGTGAACGTGGAAATACATTGCAGCAGAGGCTTATGAGAATATGATTACGGCATTACTGTTGGAGAAAGGGGGCAATGTATATGAGCGAACGATAGCTGCTCGGCTGGGGTTCCGATATTTCACTGAACGTGCCGGCGACGTCACGGGCCAGGTCTGTACCTTGAATAGAGATGACGAAGCACTGGTCAACGTGGGAAAGCAATAAGAGACTTAGCACCATGAGCACGGTGGATATACTATTGTCATTGGGCATGTTCTGAAATTCATTGTGTCAAGCGAACGGTATCATCTATGTGCGGACTCGAAACTGGCAACGCATGACATGGTCCCTTGCTGAATGCTTGGAGGGAGACCTTAGAGACGCTTGGCCACATTGGTGAGAAAGTGGTTTCAAAGCGATATGATCGAGACGAGTCGGCAAGAAAAAAGAAAGAAGCAACGGTAGGGAACATAATAAGAGCGTACAACAGTCTGAAGGCTTTGAGATTTAAGAAACTCCCAACTCCCGCAGATGCGTATGCTAAGCTATCGACTCATAACAAAAGAGATCTGACGAACCATCCCTTACCTCATATGTTTAGGGTTTTATGTTTAATCCGGGACATGTGCAGTAGACATCGGTCACAGCCCATGTACCGATGTAACCTCCACTGGTTTGGGAGAACTCGCAACTCCCGCCTTCGCACGCTTTCTTACATTTATCATTCCCAGAGGCGCCGAAACTCCCTGCGTGGCAGTTTGTAATCGGGAAAGACCCGGTGTGGTATGGATCGCTACCTTTGCGACCGCAGTTATCCATCAGGAAAGCAGCTATTAATCGTGTCAATCAGGGCTAGAGTCGAAACAGGAAATGTCACATGTCATGTCATACCAGAGATAAAGTTGATGTGTGAGTATCGGTTGAACAGAGCACACTGGCTCGAGAATTTGTCGCCTTGCTTTCTGCCGTGCTTGTACGGGCAGAGGTCGACTCCGGTTGGGAGCTTGGCGTTACCTGCGGCAATATCGAGATCGCCTTGATAACTAGATCCACCCCCGAGAAGGTCCAGAATCACCGACTTCCCAGGCGGGGCAGTCAAGGTGTAACCGCGAAGAGTGTCTGGGAATCCAGGGCCTACCAACCCATTCCGACCATCATCCATCAAGGGCCCGGTCAAGATGGCACCAAGTATAGTTTGAGCTTTGGCTTTCAGCAAACCGGACAGGAACCAAAAAGGAAGAGAAAATGAAACACTTACGCTTTGCGTCGCGGAAATCACGCATGGAGTAAATCTTGGCTTGATCTCCTTGGCATTCTTTTACGACTTCATCTCCAGGCAAATACTTTTTGTCGTCGAACCACGCGGAGCAGAAGTAGAAGGCTTGCTCTTTGGGGTTGTACCACATATCGTGGCCACCAACCGCGGTACAGAAATCATGTTTGTCCAAGCAAAAGAAGCGTGCGCCGTCTGTGGTGTCTGTGACCATTTCGAGCTTTGTACCCATATCAATGTACATCCCATAGAGAGCCTTTGGGGAACCATCCCCAGCTGTAGCTCCTCCGAAGTACCAATCCCAGTAGATATCTCCTCCATCTTCGACAGGCGAGAGTCGTGCAAGCCCTTTGTGAAGCCAGGCACCCGCGTTCTTGAGCTCATTGACGATGGTCTTGCCCTGATCCTGCGAACATGTCTTTGCTCCGTCGACAGATGGCGTTAAAGTAGGAGTTGGGATCGGGGTATCTCTTCTCCCTAGAGTTTGACTGGGATATTCTCTCACATTTAGTGGGTAGTCGAGATCTTGCCTCTCTTCTATAGCTTGCAAGTGTTCCGCGGATGGTAGCCCCGCTACTATTATTGCGAACAAGAACACCAGGAATAAGGAACAATAAAAGGGTCGTGGACCCATGGTATGATACGGCTACTATGGCAAACAAAAGTTTCGAAGAGGAAACTACGAAAATCGGTGGAAACGAAGCAAAGACAAAGTAAGGAAATCACTTGGTCAGGGCCGACGGACAGGTATATTTTAGGAGACGAAGCAGAGTGAAAACTCTTGGATAGAACTTCTCTCCGTCTGAACATACTCAAATGGAATGCTTCCCCATAGTTACCAACTGATGCGATACCGAGACGAGTGCTCTAGCAAGGGAGTCACTCAAGATTGATGTTATGACGGTGCAACACCCTGTTGTAGGATATCCTCTCCCGAAGGTAAGTAAGATCGAGGAATTGGTATTGGCGGTATGGCCAAGCTTTTCTATGGAAATCAAAAAGTTATCTCGCTAGGTCAACAACCTGAGTCAGTGATTGTTGCGTGTGAATGTGGGAGTAGTTGGCCCCAGGCTTAGGGGATGGGCTGCGTTGTCTCTCCTCAGCGCCAACTCAATTCGGGCAAAGGACGCGACGACAAGTGGTGCCTCCCGGCATGGCAGAATTCATTCTTCTCATCGATCAGGCAACATGGCAAAGATGACAATCGTCTGAGGTAAGGGCCGGGAATGAATACAAAAAGACATCTCAGTCACTGGTTGGCGCTCGAGCGTTCAGTCGCGGCATTTGCACGTTCGCTTCGTCCTTTGTTTTCCGTTTCAGCGGATTAGCCGAACACCCCAAGATTTTGTTCCTCGCTCCAGGTCTTTGTGGCGTTGGTACACCAACTGTCCATCTCCAGAATTCGTCAGCGATACACTTGTCTGTAGTCATTCCTGGTAACGGGCCCGCCCTGCGTCTGCGAGGGACCTAAATTTTGCCGTACTTACCGCGCCAAAAAGCTGGCTTGGTCCAATCAGGGTTCTTTTGGATCTACGAAACAGCGATATGGTGTCTTTCACGCGCTTCATATGGCCACAGCGGGCCCTGGTAATCACAACCAACGGTCTTGAATACGTAAGCAGAAGCGTTGATAACGCTCCAGCAAGGAATATCTCGTGACTAAGCTATCTAGTCAGACTAGTTGGCTACCGTATTGTGAGATCCACACGGCCCCAACTAAAACTACGCCCTTCTGTTGTTCCCAAGCATGAGTATCCCAATATTTGTCGCTTCTTGTATAGCAAGCAAAATCTCTCTGTATCCTCAATTTGCTGCTTATGGTCGGGGATACTTTACAACCTTGTCTCGAGAGTGACTCCTGTCGTAGACCACATCTTTCACACTTTGGTCCTCACCTCGCACAACTTGAACCTTTGTCGAATCTCCAATCCACAACTCCTCCAATGTCCGTAGTTTTGGGACTACTAGATTTGCGACCTTGACTTCTGCTTCGCGACCCTCGGCCTGTACTCGTCTTAGGAGCTCGTCTCCTCCAGGACCCATGTAGGCATTTCCACACCACGGACCGCCGTCCCAGCCTACACCCATTTGTGACGCATCGGACAGATAGAGATGCGTCAAATTCTCGAATTTGGAAAGCAATGGGAGATACGTCCGAATGCCTGATCCTGATCCAAAGCCACCACCCACCTCGCCGAGATGCGTAATCTGTGGGGTCTGTTTGAGGATGGCCTCTAGATGTTCAGTCTCAAATCTTCCATCAATGTTCAGGTCGGTAAGCTTCTCCGGCATCGCGGCAGCTTGGATCAGCTGCATAGTCTGGTTCTGTTGCCATCCCCCACGGTCCGAATGGCCCCAGGCCCAGCCATTTGTCGATAAAGTGGTAATATTCGGGCATAACGCTACAGCGAAGTCGCAGAATGGCCCCACCACTAGAGTGTGAACCTTTGGTAGACGGATGTTTTCGATCGCTTTCTCAAAGACTTCACTATGCTGGTCGGGGATACGTAGAACGAATTTTTCAAGATTGGGAAGGCGGTCGAGAGTCTGGGCCAAAGCTGAAGGGAGCTTGTCAGGTGGTGGCCTGTTGTCGTCCACGAACAGGTCAAATTTAAACGTCCTAGAACAAATGGGTTAGCCAGTAGGCCAGAGAGTCTGAAGGAACTTTCAAAAAAGCCTTTAACAGAAGGAATGGTATGTAAGGAGTCATTGCAATCGCAACGACGAGATGCCCCAATGAAAACAACCCAACGGCCTTTTCAGTGATTTTTTACTAAGAACGAAAAACGTTGGGATTAGTAATATCAAGCTGGTAGCGTCTAAAATTCACTGATTGGTAAGGCAGGAGGTTCCTCATATCGAGTTGTACGGTAGCGAGGAAGTCCACGTACTTTGTGTAATGCGTCAGCGAAGGACAGTCGCTCATCTCTTCTAGTCTCTGAAACGCGTAATCCCAATCGCCCCTTACCGAGACCGTTCTAAACAGCTGCGGTACACTCACGTCCCTCAGATATTTGTTGACCTTTGCCAAATTGCACACTGGGTTTGGCCCTCGGTCGACATCAGGTGCATCGTCCATGTAATTGCAGATAGTTTTGACCACGTCATAAGGCAGAGCCTGAAGCGAAAGCAGGGAGCCTTTGTGAAGCGGAGAGGCTTCGTATTCCTCAAGATCGAGATTTTGAGGCACTTGGTCCATATTGAGACTCAGGAAGGGAAATTGAGACTGGATGCTCAGACTGAGAGCTGCGGTTGTAGTGAGGAAGCAACAGCAGAAAATAGTAAGGTACGAGCATCGAGCAGATCTGATTCGCATTGTGTCTAGCGGAGACCGTCGGCAGGATAGAGATGGTAGCAATCAAATTCGCTTGAGCATGAATGGCGGGTACGGACAATCATTCTTAAGCGCTACTTTGGAGGATGGTGGCAAGCAACAGCGGATAGATAACAGAACAGCCGCAAGCTTGTGCAAGGCAGACTGCCCCGCAGCAAATGGACAGCTGAGGACACTCTGGACGTTCAGGAAGCTCTGCCAGACACTCAGAAATTCTAAGTTAACGTGAAGGCTCGCTCCTAGTAGACTACGAGCTTTTGTGAAAGTTTGAAGGTCAAATTGGAGGGCGGGCCACCTCGACCGGCAATGGAGTTGAAGGCGTAGTTGTTGGAGACAATGTTCGGATCGTGGCTAGCGACACCTCGGGAGAATGTTTACAGCGACTTCTCTACACGCTGAGAAATAGGCAAGAAGTTCGACTTTCGCAGTATGCCTTCTATGAACTCTGTTGCCTGGATCGAGGCTCCAAAGTGGCTTCGGACCTCGAGTTGTTCTCCCGGCAAAACCTTCCATCTGCGGAGAAATGTTGGATGCGGGGAGCAGCTGCTCTCTGTGAATCGAATTGACCTGGACGCCGGTGCCGCGCGTGCCAGGTGCTTCACCAATTTGCTTGAAACGACAGCATGATTAGATCGAACAGTATATTTTCCAAGCTTGAAATATTACGAAATGTCCAATTCTGATCTCTCGCCGCCACCATCAAACGCGATCCCCTCCGACGATGTACTTGAGAGAGGTCTGCGCGATACCGTAGCTAGCTTCTACAAGAACTCTGGAACCGAAGACCTTACGGTAAACAATGCCCGCATTGCCGCTGAGAAGTCACTGGGCTTAGACGAAGGCTTCTTCAAGTCGGACGCGAAGTGGAAGAAGCGCAGTAGCAATGTCATCAAGGAGGAAGTAGTGAGTGGAGAACCTCCCATTATGCCCGGAAGAAGCTAAACCCTCATCGCAGGAGAAGCACGACGGATTGCCGAGCTCACAGCCAGAGCCTCCCAAAGACGTGCGTGCTAGCATACCAAAGCCCACCAAGCCGGCGAAATCCACAGTCCCTAAGTCGAAGAAGCGTGTGTCGCCTGATGCAGAAGAGATCTCAAGAGCAAAGAAGAAGATTAAGAAGAGCGCAAGCCGGTCAGAATCTGAAGATGAGCTCTCATCCTCACCTGCAGATCTGAGCGAAGAAGAGGAGAAACCCCAGAACCGGAAGGGCCGGCCTGCCAAAAAGCCTACAGAGAAACGACCCACGAAGAGCAAGCCGGTCCCCAAAACTGCCGCGGCCAATGGAGATGCGATAATAGACTCAGATAGTGATCTGTCGTCACCTCCGCAGAGCGAAACGAAAGCGGCCGCCGCTGCCGACGGTTCAGAAAGTGAACTATCGGAGGTGATTGACGAACCGCCGCAGCCTAAGAAACGTGGCCGAAAAGCAGAAAAACCTCCGAAGGATAAAGCTCAGAAGAAGTCGAAGGGAAACAAGTCGACTTCTGCCCCAGACCTCTCGCCAGATGATGCAGAGATCAAACGGTTACAAGGGTGGCTTGTGAAATGTGGAATCCGCAAGCTTTGGGGAAAGGAGCTGATGCCGTATGAGACGTCAAAGGCCAAAATCAAGCATCTCCGGCAGATGCTGGAAGATGTGGGCATGAAAGGACGATATTCGATGGAGAAGGCTCGTGAGATTAAGGAGCGTCGAGAACTGGCCGCGGACATCGAAGCGGTCCAGGAAGGAGCTGAGAGATGGGGAAAGACGGACGATGAGGACGATAAGTCTGGCGAAGGGAAGCCGAGGCGGCGGCTCGTGAGAGGAGCGAAGAACTATGATTTTCTGAGTGGGAGTGACGGCGAGGAGACCGATTAACCCTTCAATTCTCCTTTCTCTTGCTCATTGTTATCCTTTTGTCCCTAACTCGATTGCATCAATCTAGCGAAAAGGCGTTCCGGTGGGTTGACAGATGCTCCGATGTCTCTGTTGTCTTGGTGGACCGTACGAATATATCTTTGTAATATGACTTCATTTAATAGCTTTTATGCTGTTCATGCGTTGTGCTACGAGGCTGAAAATAGCGACAGAAGATATGAACATGACGAGATTATAGAACTAGAGTAAGAGCTCAGTATACAGAAGCTCTTAATATAGTGTAGCAACTTACGGCGTTCCTAGAGTACTCATTCTCCTCCGCTTCTGTGCGAGCCTCCACGAAGAGGCGCCTGAGATTGGGTAAAGCCATCTGGCGAGAGGGTCGTCAATCGCCAAGTTGGCGCTGATCTAGCAACTCAGAGACTTTAGTCCACATTCAAAAGGGTTGTTCTGGATGACATGCTCTTAAGGAAGACCTGCGAAGTCCTCGGTCGAAGGTCGCACGGGAGGTGGATCACTGTTTGCCCGCACTAGCGCCATCTGACGATCTTTCCTTGCGAACCATGCTCCAAATCCAGGCCCACTTTCTAGGGATATCGCAAGCTATTAGGGAGGAGGAATGAAGAGCTCTTAGCTCAAGGAGATTGCTACCAGAATCTGACCGTCCTTCAAAATCTTCTTCCGACTATTCAGAGGTGCAAGAAACAGTCAGCAGCGGAGGCGCGACAAAGGGTCGCTGCTGAAGCTTGAGTTACCTTTACTATGGCAGTGAACAGAATACGAGGAGCTTTTGCTCCGGCGAGAAAAGGAGAGACGTACGAGCTGAGAGCTGGTCTTGTGTGAGTATTTGAAGCCTGGAGATATGCAGTACTTGGATCCTGACAAAGCCTAACAGGTCTCAATATGCCTGGGAGAGGTACGGCGCTCCAAAAACGGTCAATAGACATTCAATCTGATCCAGTTCTGCAGGAAAGAGTCTATTCAGAAGACAATCATGGCTATGACCCTCGGCAAAGATGTATCTGCCTTGTTCCCAGATGTCCTCAAGAATTTAGCGACAAGCGACTTAGACCAGAAGAAGCTGGTGTATCTATACCTTATGTAAATGAAGCAACTAGGACTACGCATTCGCGGTTAAGTTGACCAGTTACAGGAATTACGCCAAATCCCACCCAGAACTTTGTATCCTCGCTGTCAACACATTCGTACAAGATTCCGAAGACCCAAATCCGTTAATACGAGCGTTAGCAATAAGAACGATGGGCTGCATACGGGTGGATAAGATGGTGGACTACATGGAGGAGCCGCTTCGAAAAACCCTTCGTGATGAATCGCCTTATGTCAGGAAAACCGCTGCAATCTGTGTAGCAAAATTGTTTGACCTCAATCCCACCATGTGCCTGGAGAACGGGTTCCTAGAGACTCTACAAGAGCTTATTGGAGATCCAAACCCAATGGTCGTTGCAAACGCGGTTACTGCTCTTTCAGAGATCACCGAATCCGCCCCCGAAACAAGAGCTCTACAAGTCACCTCACAAAATCTAAGAAAGATGCTCCAAGCTTTACCTGAGTGCACGGAATGGGGCAGAGTCACTATATTGAATGTGCTTGCAGAGTACCGGGCCGCGGATATCAAAGAGGCGGAGCATATCTGTGAAAGGGTGTCCCCCCAATTCCAGCACATCAATTCCAGTGTGGTCCTTGCAACCATCAAGGTGGTTTTCCTGCATATGAGATATATAAACCCCGAGCAGGCACGGACGTATCTCAAGAAGATGGCACCGCCACTTGGTGAGTTGAGGCTGTTCACGGCTTGAGCTTAGACTGATGGAAACAGTTACTCTCGTCTCATCGGCTCCTGAAGTACAGTATGTTGCTCTCAGAAACATCGACTTACTGCTGCAGAAGCAACCCGACATCCTCAGCAAAGAACTCCGTGTTTTTTTCTGCAAATACAATGATCCGCCATACGTCAAGTTCCAGAAACTAGAAATTATGGTGAGGATAGCGAATGACAAGAACGTCGATCAATTACTTGCGGAGCTGAAAGAGTATGCCTTGGAAGTTGACATGGACTTTGTCCGGCGAGCCGTCAAGGCAATTGGACAAGTGGCCATCAAAATTGAAGGTGCGAGCGAGCGATGCGTCAACGCGTTACTTGACCTCATCAATACAAAAGTCAACTACGTCGTCCAGGAAGTCATTGTTGTGATCAAGGATATTTTCAGAAAATACCCGGGATACGAAGGGATCATTCCGACGCTCTGCAAGTGCATAGACGAGCTAGACGAACCGAATGCAAGAGGTTCTTTGATATGGATCGTTGGCGAGTATGCAGAGAAGATCAGCAATGCAGGTGATATACTGGGTGGCTTTGTCGACGGTTTCAACGAAGAGTTCACACAGGTAAGCTATTTAGAGTGGTTCCTGAACAAAGCTGAAATGATGTAGACTCAGCTACAAATTCTTACCGCCGTGGTCAAACTCTTCCTTAAACGGCCACAGGCCGCTCAGGGTCTAGTTCAGAAAGTCCTGCAAGCAGCAACCGCAGAGAATGACAATCCAGATATCAGAGATCGGGCATACGTTTACTGGCGACTCCTCTCAAATACGAGTGACCAAAATGCACCTAAAAACATCATCCTTTCCGAAAAGCCTCCAATCACTACTACCATCCAGTCCCTTCCATCACCACTTCTCGACAAGCTCATCAACGAACTATCCACCCTTGCCTCTGTCTATCATAAGCCACCAGAACAGTTCGTCGGACAGGGCCGCTTCGGCGCTGACGCTGTCCAACGTGCTGCTATTGAGTATGTATTATACCTCACCGTTTTGCACTGCAGACACTGACAATGTCTCTTAGAGAACAAATGCAGAATGCACGCGAAAATCCACTCGCGGCCGCGGCGGCCGCAGCTCAAGTTGCCGGCAAAGCCCCGCCTGCTGCCCAAACAAACGCCGAAAACCTGCTGGATATCGACTTCGACGGCGCCGCCCCTGCCAGCGCTCAAGAGCCTCCTCAGACTGGCCTCTCCGGTCTAGAGGGACTTGCTGGGACGCCAAGACGGGTCGAAAGCCCAGCTGTGAACGCGCCACCAGGCGCAGGTATCCCAGCAGCGGCGAATAACATGGACGATCTGATGGGCATATTTGGGAATGGAGGAGATAGTGGCGCAGCTCCCGCAAATAGCGGCGGTTTTGGGGGCATGAGCGATGCAGATATCATGAATGGGTTCGCTGGGATGGATTTGTCAGCATCGACGAGGCCGCCACCTCCCGCGTCGGAACAGATGGAGCGGAAAGCGAGTCAGGCGAATGTGAACGTGAACGCTAATGGTGGTGGAGGGGACAGTGGAGACTTACTGTTTTAGAGGGACAACTCTCCTTGAAATGACAGGGAAGGTATCTTGGAATAGGTTGAGGTACAAGCAGTAAAATGCCTGCTTTGTCATGAAATAGAGATGAATTGGAACGAGCTAACAGGTTCTATCGGGCCCTTGTCATCGTGGACCAGACTACAACCCTAGCTTGCACCTGTCCTTTCCTTCCCTCCATCATTCCCATCTCATTCGTTACCCGAGCCATTGTAATCCCACGCTCCGCCGTTGTGCCAAAACGGCCACCACATCCTCTCAAAAATCGCCACTACCGCCGCAACAAATACAACGACTAAAGCCCGCACTGCGTTACTCTGGATAAAGGCCGCAGTGAGCCCGAAAACTATCAAGCCCGGAAACAGTCGGTCGGTCCATGTGGACAGTACACTCCACCACTCTGGCCATTGGTTTTCCAGCACGAGTAGCAGCGCGAGTATCGTAGCAAGGCTGGATCCCATGTGGAATACTATCGGACCCTGTACCGGTATGAGTCGAGTCGCCCGATAGAAGAACCAGATGAGCGCGAGGATGACAAGGATGTAGCGGAACCGGATTAAAATAAGGATGCAGACTATGGGGAAGACACGTAAGTTGTATCCACCCGGTTCGAGGAGGCAGAGGGCAATGAACATGGTAAGCAGAAGGAAGTAGTAGACGGGCGCAGGGGTGCCGTCTGGGTTCAAGTGGAGGTCTGTGATTAATCGGTCCAGTAGAACGATGAATCCGAAGGAGAGAAGAATAGAGATCAGGAGGAAGGGGATAGCAGGGCGGAGACGAGAGAATAGGCAGCGCTGGGAGATGACGTGTCGGGTTGCTGGGAGCGCGTCGAGGTACGCTTGGAGGAGGTAGCTAATGGGCGGGAGGTGGAGCAGAATGTAGAAGATGAGCGCATAGAGAAGATACCCACATCCAAGGGGAAGTGGCGTGTTAAGCTTGTTTGCGAGGATCGAGTCAACATACCAGGTAACCGCAAGAGACAGGATGAGGTTGAGGAAGATGGCGAAGAGAAGATAGGAGTTTTGTAGAAGGGACCGGGATGGTAATAGCGGGGGAGTTGGACTGCTTGACGAGGTGCGCTCTGACTCGGAGCCTGGGCTGGGTGTTCGTTCGCCGTCATCTGTTGATGTCGGACTTGAGCTGGAGCTGGGGTCAGAGTCATCACCTCCACCATTGTCACCAGTTGCAAGGGGATTGGAATTGGGCGACAGGCTTCTGGTTTTATCCGTACTAGTATTGGCATCCGAACTAGATTGAGGATCGCCAGTTAGTGCTGTGTATGGATTTCCATCAGGCGATAGGCTATGGGTTTTATCGGAGCTGGAAGTTGAAGGAGAGTCTTGGTACGGATTGGACTCTGTGCTTACAGAAGTATTTGGGTCCTGCGACAGGCTTTTGCCAAGACCAGAGTCAGGGATAGGATGAGGATTGGGATGCTCATCCTCATCAGCTCCGTGGTATGGGGTCGATCCCGCTGATAAACTATGTGTTTTGCCTGAGCTAACGTTGGGGCTTTCAGAAGCTTCCTGGGCTTCAGAGACTGCGACGCCCAATTGATTATTTATTGCGGTGGGTGATGGAAGAGGTCGGTGTAATGATGAATTCGGATTTGGACTGGGTGGTGAGTGCGATGCCCGCCTCCTCTGATAAGTTAAAGAGTAATCAAATGTGCCGTGCTGTCTTCTTTCTGTCACGTTGTTCTCATCGTTTCTGTCACCTATTTTCGTGGTTTGATCAGCGTTTCGTGGTATTCTTGTAAATCTCAGAGTATGTTGAAATCCATTCGCAAATCTTTCTTCCAAAAACGGTCGCCATCGAGAATTGTCAGCCATTGCAGTGGAGAACTGGATCCTGAAGGCGGGTTTATTTAAGGCTTGTAGATTTTCCGGAGGATTTTCCGGCCTTGTCCATTGAGAAAGGTCCAGAAACGAGAAAGAAGCGTCGCCAAAGAGACTAAATCAAGACCCAGGATGGTTTGATTAATAAAGCATCGTCTGTCGCAGGGCCAATAGGCTCAACAGCAGTTACTCAAGGCGTTCATTCAGGAAAATTCGGACAATTATGGAGAGATCAAAGAGGAAAAGCTGAGACTAAGCGAGAGTTAAGATTTAGTGTAACAGTGATCATTAATTTGGATTAGATGTGGCAGAGGATCATCATTTCAGACGGAAGACCGGAAAACGTAGGATCGAGGCAAATGTTAGCCATATTTCTGGCGTACCGGTTGCGGAAGTAGGCCTTTATTTGCGATACGTGGGCAAGGTCAGAAGCTGCTTTGTCGCGCCCTATACTCTATAAGGGCAGGAAACCTACATATAGGATCATTCTAGACCAAGTTGGTTCCAAATCGGTTAACAATTAATCGTCAATTGTCATACTAACATCGTTTCGCTCAAGAGTAGCATTTTGCAACGACTCTAATAATTCAGGGTGTATCATGTAGTGACCTCGTACCAGAACAATTAGTCAGGGACTGTTGCAGTGAGAGCGTATCCAACACAATGACCTGGAATCAAAAGAGTATGTCATACTAATATTGTGCTTTCCACGGTCACGGAAATTCCAGCGATGACTTAGTAAGAGATAACAGAGAGACGATCTTCACCGAGGCTTTCCCGTGGAAATTTCACGCACTTTGCGGCCACGTTAGCAACCAAACGGCGTGGGGCGTGGCAGCAAAGAATCATCATGACACTTGCACGCCTGATGTCAGTGAGACATTCAAAACAATGGCTTAGCGACATGACAGAGCGCGACTGTTAAGTCTTCGTTTTCCATTCGCCACGATATGGATCCAGATACCCCTTTACCCGAGCCTCAGCCTCCCATCTTTAACTACATACTTTCCTTTCTCCTCGTCGGAATCGCCTGGGGCTTCACAACCCCTTTCATTCGCAAAGCCGCCGTCAATTACAAAGCTCCCGATCATGCTTCTATAAATGATCCAAACCGATCTTGGCTCTCGAGAAAAATTCGACTAGGATTTTATATGATAGTGGGCTTGTTGAAGAGCCCAGGCTATGCTGTACCGTTGTTGCTGAATCTGACGGGGAGTATTTGGTTTTTTATCCTTGTTGGCAAGGCAGGTAAGATTGACGTGCTGTTGTTCTCTTCTTGCTCAAACTCCTCTTCGATTCACCAATGGCCATTGTCTTACACATGATTCCGCATGTGAGGCTATTCTTACTGGATGCGGAGCACTCGCTAGATACTCACCTTCCCCTACTTGATCTTTGAAAATTTTCTCACACTTTCCCCTTTGAAACTGGCTGACTCACCTAGAACTGTCCCTTACGATTCCCATCACAAACTCGCTAGCCTTCTTGTTTACCGTCCTTGGCGAATGGTTCGCAGAAGGGAAAACTATTACCCGCGACACCTGGATTGGCATGGTATTCGTACTTGCAGGTATCGGTATATGTGTGGGCTCGAAGTCTTGATTCGCAATACGCGCATTGACAGGATAGCTGGAAATGGATTCTAAGATTAATCTAGGTTTTTGGTTTATACTACTCTTATACAACGACTATGGATCCTCCACGTAAAGCAACTACGTACGGAAGCGATATGATCAATTCATTGGATAATATCCTGATGCAAACCGAGCACTACAACGTAGCTTAGAGAGGCTGTTCTCTAAACGCTGTAGATGTTGTCTTGGGCCTAAGTGAAGTATATCATATTTCTTCCTTAGTGCGTGAAAATAAGTGTAAGCGCCTAGACCCTTCGATTGGTAATGTCTGAGAAGAGTCCAAGAGAGCGCGGAGAACCAAAGCACCTGAAAGAAGGTATGGAGTAAAGCCTCGATCTAAGTTTCCAATGACAATTTAATTTTCGTGTAATAATGGCCTACACGTCTCGCCCATACTCCCATCGTAAAATTGTACCTGCTGAATATTTTGCACTCTGACAAAGAAATAGTGTATTCCAAGGCTTCGTTGCTTGCATTAAGCTTTCACCCAAAGGACAGGATAACGTGACCTTTGACATTCAACATCTCTAATCACTTTGGCCGTGGATTGAAATGATCTGAGGGGTCCTTTGCTTGCTGCAAAGGTGTCTGACCGTAGCCTAAAAGGGCTACGAAGCTTGATCTTCACCCATTCGAAATGGGCAACTGCAGACTCACCGATTTCTTACCTTCTAATGCCTTGGCCGAGACTTGCGGTGCTGGATGTGCATTGAAGGATCTTTTGACTCTGCGTTTACTCTCGATACCTCTGGAACCCAAGAGTCTTCTGTTCTGTCGACGAAGCACGACGAAGGGTGGTCTTGCCTTATGCGGCCGGCTATCCGAACATCCGTTGGACAAAGCCAAGGTGCCCAGACCCTATGAGGTCAGACAAACGGTCGTCATTGGGCCTGGTGCTTGAAGAGTCGATTTTGCGTTTGCAAGGGGCTTATGTACTACCATCTTTTGCCTGTTGATGGACTTTGACGTTCGACAGGGTAGAAATGCCGAGCCATCCAGGTGCCGGATCGATAGCCGGGTGTTGTTGAGTGGGTATGTGATTCAAGCAACGAGTTAACAAGACTGGCCATCGCACTACGAATCGTTGAGATCTCTCTCGCTTATGGTGGACCAGACGAAACATCCATTGGAAATATCGAAATGTTTATGGTAAGATTTGGACGTTGAGAACGAAATGTGCGCGATTACATCCGTTTCTTGTATTAGGGTAGAATTGTAGAGGACATGCAAAGCGCCCTGTCAATAATCACGTGATGAAGGCGGCAGTGAGACAGTAAGAGGGAGCCTCCAAGTGCATGTCTTCGTCTACCAGCAAGAGAATGGCTTTGGCTCCTAGTGGCGAAGCCCGTATAATAAGATGGCATGAGAAGTGTCTGCATCGGTGAATGAGAACGGATCCACAATTAGTTGACATAGAGAACCGAAGTTGAGGAGACACACGAGCCGAAATGTGATTTGTCGATCAAGTCACACCTGCAATTGGATAGTTGATTACACCTGCGTGCGGGAGATCAGCAAACAGTCGCTGCAGAACGATCCGAACTCTTCCTCGTGTGGCGCAAAAATGGAAGCGCAGCAACCGTGAGGCTGATCGAGGCTGGCGCGTTGCGGCGGCTGTGCGAGGCTTGGCGGTCGCTCGAGTAACCAAAAGACCAGGGGAATCACGAGAATTGTACGTCAGGCATTGGTGTGCTGCTTTTCTTGGAACGAACCTCGAGATGACTTCAAGACTGTAGTATTGAACGATCTCGCCAAAAATTTGGTTGTGCTTCTTCAAACATCTTCTCCTGGTAAACACTCACCCCTGACGGGCTGACCTGAGCGTGCCTCTCCATCGAAGCCTCATCAACCTGAAACACCTCGCAACCCTCCTGATCCCTGACCCTGAGAACACAAATTCAGTCGTACAACCGGCGTGATAAGAGCCTTTTATGTTCACCTGACGTTTCTTGACCAACTCTGATCTCCGCATTCCTCATCTCCGCAATCGAGCAATCACACCACCCATACGGCACCGGGGCCACTCCCCACGAATCTGCCCACTATGTCGTATAACAGGCTCGGTACGTTTCACATTCCATGCTCAAACTGCGTCGCCCCTGCCTTGGTTCTTCCCCTGGAGACCGGCATGACGACAGTTGGACCGCAACGCCGTCTGCTCGTCCAAGAACACCAACATCAACGGCCCTCAAGGCATTGACTGCGCCCCTGAACTCGAGCTCAGACTCCAGCTCGACTGTTGGCGTCATCGTTGGCTTCAACTACCATTTGACTCATTAGATTTTCAAAGTGTATGGCTTGTGACTGACAGAAACCTTTTGCAGACGACGACTACCACACTACGGGGGACGAATACCAAATGGACAACCGATCACATTCCCCAGGGCGGCCACTGCAAGCCTATCAAGATGAACCCTACCACCCCCAACATCAAGGGCCCCTTCAGATGCCGACGGCTTCTAACGACAGACTAGCTTCCCAGCCAACGGTAAGAAAGCGGTTTGGAGCATCGAGCGAACTGCGCTGATCTGATTCTGTAGTATTCGGTTGAAAGCATGCACGGTGGATACGAAGCAAGACATAGTCCTCCACAATATGGCGGCAATGATTACACCTTGAATCCTGAAGACCACCATGATGCTTATTACAATCAACCTTACGAACCGAATCCTCAGGCAGCCGACTACGCCCTTGATCAATACCCGTCGCACGGGCAAGGTTACGATCACACAGACGACCATGCTCCCATCCTGCGACCCGACGATACATATGGTCCCAACCCTCAGATGCATCAAGATTATCACGACGATGAGCGGCATACTCCCACGCCAGCACCCAAAAGATGGAAAACGGTCAAAGAGGTACAGCTTTTCAACGGCAATCTCGTCCTCGACTGTCCGGTTCCTCCAAAGCTGCTAGCCCAAGTTCCGCATGCTGCCCCTCCTGAGCGTGATGAGTTTACTCATATGAGATACTCCGCTGCTACCTGCGACCCCAATGACTTCTACAATGAGAGATTTACACTTCGGCAGCGCTTGTTCGCCAAACCCCGACATACAGAGCTGTTCATTGTCGTGACGATGTACAACGAAGATGATTTTCTCTTCGCACGCACCATGATTGGCGTTTTCAAGAATATCGAATATATGTGCTCAAGAACAAGTAGTAAAACTTGGGGCAAAGAAGCATGGAAAAAGATTGTTGTTTGTGTGGTCAGTGACGGACGTGCCAAAATCAATGAAAGGACCAGAGCCGTCCTGGCTGGCTTAGGTGTGTACCAGGACGGAATTGCTAAGCAACAAGTCAATGGAAAGGACGTCACGGCACACATTTATGAATATACTACACAAGTTGGTCTCGATTTGAAAGGCTCTCAAGTCATCCTGAAGCCACGCCAGGGTGTACCTGTTCAAATGCTGTTTTGTCTGAAAGAGAAGAACCAGAAAAAGATCAATTCGCACAGATGGTTTCTCAATGCTTTTGGCAAAGTCCTCGATCCTAACATTTGTGTTCTTATCGATGCCGGAACCAAGCCTGGCAAGGATTCGATCTATCACCTCTGGAAAGCCTTCGACTTGGAGCCAATGTGCGGAGGTGCCTGTGGAGAGATCAAGGCCATGTTGTCGCACGGCAAAAAACTCCTCAATCCGCTGGTGGCAGGACAGAACTTTGAATACAAGATGTCGAATATTCTCGACAAGCCTCTAGAATCCGCGTTCGGGTTCATTTCTGTGCTTCCCGGTGCTTTCTCTGCATATCGATATATTGCTCTTCAAAATGACAAGAATGGTCAGGGTCCTCTGGAGAAATACTTTGCTGGTGAGAAATTACACGGTGCGAATGCGGGCATTTTCACTGCGAACATGTACCTCGCTGAAGATCGTATTCTCTGTTTTGAGATTGTTACCAAACGCAATTGCAACTGGATCCTGCAATACGTCAAATCTGCAACAGGCGAGACTGACGTACCGGACAGGATGGCAGAGTTTATTCTCCAGCGTCGGCGTTGGTTGAACGGGTCCTTTTTCGCCGCTGTGTATGCAATTACACATTTTTACCAGCTCGGGCGAGCTAATCACAACCCCTTGAGGAAATTCATGTTACTTATCGAATTCGGTTACCAAACCATCAACATGCTTTTCGCTTGGTTCGCTATTGGCAATTTCTTCCTTGTTTTCCGAATTCTCACAACTTCTCTTGGCTCGAAGGATCTACTTAGTACCACTGGACGAATTTTGGGTGTCGTTTTCGAATGGCTTTATCTGGCAACACTTCTGACGTGCTTTATTCTGGCTCTTGGTAATCGGCCACAAGGATCGAATAAGTTTTACATGACAATGGTGTACTTCTGGATCGGTATCATGGTTTATCTTACATTTGCGGCCGTCTTTGTCACTGTCAAGGCAGTGCAAACCGAAGTTAACCGCAAGGATTTCAGCGTTTCAACGTTATTTACGAATACCCAGTTCGTCAGTATGATTGTATCGCTTGCCGCTACTTACGTCCTCTGGTTTGTTGCAAGCCTCCTATTCTTCGATCCATGGCACATGTTCACCTCGTTCATCCAATATATCCTACTTACTCCTACTTACATCAACGTCCTCAATATTTATGCTTTTTGCAACACCCACGATATCTCTTGGGGTACAAAAGGAGATGACAAGGCCGAGAAACTTCAATCTGTTAACCTCAAACCCGGTGGCAAGATCGATGTCAATATTCCACAAGATGATCACGACCTCAACACGCAATATGACCTCGAGGTCCGCAAGTTCACTCAAAAAGCTATCAAAGAGAAGAGGATCGTCTCCGAATCCGAGAAGCAAGAAGACTATTACAAGGGCTTCCGTTCTGCTGTCGTGCTAGTCTGGATCTTCTGCAATTTCGCCCTGGCGGCCGTGGTACTGAGCGCGGCTGGCGTGGAGCGGATCAATACCAATGGCGACCAGAACGACGACGAGAAAGAGCAGACGCGCAGATCCACCATCTACATGGCTGTTGTGCTGTGGTCGGTGGCGGCACTGTCGTTGTTCCGGTTTATTGGAGCTATGTGGTTTTTGGTGGTGAGAATTGTGAGTTTCCAGAGTCTTAAAATTCTTGCAATAGTTTCACTAACGTGTAGTAGTTCCGGGGTGTGTGAAGCGCGCTGTCTATGCCTAACGTATGGTGCGCAAAATTCCCTCGGCGTAGGAACTCTAAAGGCGTCTGTGAAGAAATATCGGACTAGTACTTTTCAAATGGCGACGGCGTTTAAACATTCGAATGCGGAATGCATGTGGACAGCAATGTATCGAGGCTGGTTTCCTTTGGATACCCAGACTGATACACAATGTCATATGTTCGAATTCTTTGATAATTGAACTTTGAAATGAGCAATACATTTGAACGATGGATGGACTTTCTACCTCCACCGTACGTTTCTGGGCAGCGCTGGTTGGGGTGGCACCGGGATTATTCTCCTGCCACTTCATGGTAGACAATTGTCTACAAATGTTCCCTTGAGAACCCCACCACATCGTTAAACCTTGATGAGACTTAACTAAATCTAGTTCGTCGCTGCCTTGAGAACGGTAAGCTCTCAGCTTCTGCAACCACAACCCTACTCCCAGTCTTCATCCCCTTCTTCTGCTCCTCCTTCCCCTTCCTCGTCTCCTCCGCCTCCCACTCCTTCCAATTGCGCCTCGCCCTCCCATCAGCCACCCACCACAGATCGTCCCTCTTCTCCCCCTCACCCAGGCTGTCCAGCGTGCCTTTCGGCCCCATGTACCCCGCCGTCAGCACGTCGAGCCGCGCCCGGACCTCCGGCGTCCACCCATACCGCCAGCTCTGCATGATCGCTGCGTGGAACTCGCGGGTCAGCAGGCGCCCCGTGGGGTGCGTCGAGGTGTACGGCACGTACGCCAGCGGCAGGCCTCTCGTGTTGAAGTTCAGTGCTGGCAGGCCCTTGGGCGCGCTGTGTGACCCGACGGCGTAGGCGGCGCGGGCATCGTTGGCGGGCTCCCAGTCGGACCAGGATTCTTCTTTGAAGAGTGCGGCGATGCGGGAGGCGGGAAGCGCGGCGAAGGAAGGGCCGACTTCGCCGCAAGGGATAGAGAAGCAGTGTGGCGTGGAGGAGTAGTGAGGCCTGGTGGTGAGGTGTTTGGACCGGGTGAGGATGCTGTGGGGGAGGGCGATCGCGGTGCCGTTTAGAAGGCTGCCTTCGTTTGCTATTTCTTTAAGGATGCCGAGGGATTTGATGTGATGTTGAGAATGTGTGAATGACGTTTTGGGTGCCCAGTGGCCGAGCTTCGCGTCTTGGCGATGCCGGGTTTCGAGATCCTTGTCATGTTGCTCTGCTTCTTGGGCGTCGAGTTGCGCCTTGAAGGGCTTTAGGTTGATCGGAATGACTGGTGCACCAAAGACATAACGGTCACAAAGGGAAGGGAGATCGAGGTGGGAGAATTGGCGTGGGCGGAAACCCGCAGCAAGTAAGGCAGCGTGGAAAGTAGTGTGAAGGAGGGTGAGCGCGAGATGCAGGTGATGTGTTTGGCTCGGGCTGCTTGAATGAGCTGGCAGAGGCGGCTTCGTATCAGGATTTTCCGTCGATGACCCCGGCTCAGGACTAACAAACGTAGGCAGGTAGGCAGCAAATGCATCGCTGGAAAGATTGATCTGATATAGGATTTTGGGCGCAAAGGAAGGGGGACGAGAGCTCCGATCCATCTTCTTAGAGGGCGTGGATGAATTAGCTGATGAGTCAGGTCTCGGGCTTGAGGTTGAGGAAGCAGTCACGACAGACTTCGGCGGCGAGATGGGAGTAGATGCAGCATCCCTAGGGAATTGTGGAGGATCAATATCAAAGGCAGCAGTGTCCATGATACACTCGCCGAGAACATCCGGATTCGGGCGGAAAGAGATAGCAAGTTGCATATCCACAAGTGAGTTCAAAAACTTACGTGTCTAAGTTTTAATATCCGCGGATGGCTCAGCGAGTGGAATACCGTACTGAAATTCTGGAGAACTTCCGCTGGCATCAGTTTCATCGCGAGCTTTGAGGATGCTGCACCATAGCGGGATGTAGTGCTCATCCTCAAGGAACCTCGACGCAAGACGGAGAGCCGGTACCAAACGATGGTAGATTTCGTCTAAGAAGGGGACGCTCGAGAGAACCTGACCTGGGAAGGAGATATGGGAGAACGTGGGTGTGCGAGAGTTGGCAAGTTTGTCTAAGTCGCAAGCAGTACGAAATTTGCTAATATCGAAGAGAGGGTGGACGTCATTCTCAAGATCACACTCAAAGGTATCATTATTGTCAAAAACGCCAGTTGTTTCAAGTATGTCCCGATCAAAAGCGAAAGGTGCCTTATCGGTTCTGGTAGTAGAGTTTCCCGGTCTAGAGCTCATGGTGTTTCCGATCGGGTGTTTGTGTTGCGAAATCGTGGGACAGTTTGAGAACAGACATTTTGTTTCAGCCTGCCCTAAATATTCCCTATAGAAGAAGAGAGGGTGCTGTCTTTGTTGCACCTTACGTTGGTAAGGCTAATCAAAGAGCAAGTCTATGAAATGTAATGAACAAAGAAAATGGTGACACTTGAGCAAAGACTCCAAGCATAATCTTGAATACTCTATACCATTGTCATATTGGTGATTATATCGTCTTCGTTTCGTAGCAATATTTCGGCTGAGTAGCTCATTTCAATACCCTTTTTACGCTTTCATAGCAAAGTCCCTGGATCTAGCAACGTGACAAATTTAACAATTTATACGTGCCATGGGCCTGCAAGTTTGGTACGTAAGCTTCAGCGTTAAAGTAATGTTGCGAAAACCGCTTTAGTAGTCTTTGAGGTATTTTCGACCGAATTGTGAACGCCGAGAAAAAAGGAATCGTTTCCGACTCCACTCCTTATATCATAGGGTTCCTGTATCAGTGGCGATGGCTAGGTGGTCAACATCATTGATACGGGAAATTTGGACAAAGAGAACAAGAACGCTATCAGCACCAAATCTAGAAGAATAGCCAAGATAGAAAAGGATGGGCCATTGTAGAATGATTTCCATACTTTGCATATTGGTTGGTCTCGACTTCAATGCGACCCAGAAATTTTCATGGCCCCAAGCCTGCTGGCTTTATTGAGGGGGTGTGAACCTCATCACGTTTATCCTTTTAGAGCAGACGCGTGCTGTTGTGTTGGCCTTCGATGTAGTTGTCTTGGTTAAGGTAGCTTGACATACGAGCAGGGGTAAAATCTAGCCACGGAATGATTGTAGAGAGACCATCCCCATTGGACAAAAGGCGGCATATGGTGACTGGCAACGGTAATTTGACGCGATAAGAGACCGATTGTGTAAAAGGCAAGCTTGCAACCTAAGCATAAGGATTGCGAGACAAGGCATGGGGTCGGACTGATTTCGGTTTTGCCAATTTTCGACAGAAAGGGCCTCTTTCCAGACCGGCATCATGAGTCCGCACTCGAGAACTTTCCTTCGATATGTCTCAAGAAGCCCTGAGAAAATCGCATCGCTTGCTCATAGACTTCGTCAAACCCGGTATCCTCGCCATAGTATGGGTCGATCACCTGTTCGTCTTTTCTCCTTCCCCCATACTTGCCAAACATCTCGACCGTCGCCTTGCTCTTCTCACCTGGTTCCTTTTTACTGTCAAGCCGCTGTCGCATTCTCAGCAAATCTCTAAAGTTGTAGGAGTCCATGGCGAGGATGTAGTCGAAAGACTTGAAATCTTCCGGAGTGACTTTGCGGGCGCCATGGTCGTAGTCCGTTATACCCTTCTTCTTCAGAGTAGCCATAGCCCGATAGTCAGGTGGCTCGAGGGTGTGATAGGCTCCAGTACCGGCGGAGTCGATTTCGGAAATGTACAAAGAGGACTTTGAGATGGAGCGGAAGACGCCTTCTGCCATCGGGGATCTGCCTAGATACAGTCATTTTTAGGGTGTTGGGACGAAATACCAAAAACTCACATATATTACCCAGACAAACAAACAATACTGAGACTTTAGGGGTCTCCATGTTTGGTTTTGCTGTGCGTTTGTTCTTGGAGCGAGGTCGGCGGAGCGGGTGGGAGATGGTCAACAGGCCTCGCCTTGGCATTGTCCTACAGGAAAGTGCTGGGAGAGCTGGCAGATGTTACCAGTGAGTCCGATCCCTTGAAAATATTTTCTCTTAACATTGCCTTTTACGCAGCCAATGTATCCTGCAAAGTCCCTCTACCTGCGACAGAGTGCTCAATCCCAATGTGGATGTCTCACATTATTCATCGACCTCACAGTCTCCTTTCATATGCCACGATGAACACGCAATACGGAGCTAGACCCACTCGTTCAATCTCATCCAGCAGCTTCCAGCCAACGAATCTACAATGCGGTGCAGCTCGGTAAGCATTGGCATATGAAAGCATCAGATTACCCGGAACTTCAAATAGGAGCGATGGTAAACAAAGATCGATTGCAATGATTGTAAAGTTGATAGATGATAACACCCTGACAACGCCCCAAGTCTAGTTTACAAGTAATGTGCAACGGTGGCCTTTGCTTCTACTGTGCCTTCTCGAATCTTTCCTTCTCCAGGTCGTCCTCTGCAACGTACGAGACCGTCCACAGCCACAGATCATCCTGCTTCTCCTTCACATAGCTATCTTTGCTGCTGTCCATCTGCTTGTTGACTTGCCAATACCTTGGTTGCGTGCCCTCAATCTTCTCATCAACAGCATGATAAGCCAACACGTTCCCAGATTCCGCCATCTTATATACCGGCAGGCCGAGAAGCCTGAACACAGGCACCATATGCGGGAGCACATGATACCACAAGAGCTTCAAAAATCGGCCGCCCTCTCGTCCAAGGCCGGAGCCTGGCAGCAACCCTGGATCGTATGCGTGCACAGTGATGCCGGTTCCCTCTAGTCGGCGGCCCAATGCGTATGTCCACAACATGTTGCAGAGCTTGCTTGTTGCGTATCGCTGGCGTCCCGCATACTTTGCAGTCTCAGTCGTTGGGTATGCAAGCTCCTCAGCATTGTTGTAAATGGCATCCGGTAAACCACTCTTCTGTGCAGGGTCGTGGGTCCCGCTGCTTACAACGAGGATACGGGCGTCAGGGGCAAGTTGAGAGCGAAGAAGGTGGAAGAGCAAGGCATGGCCGACATGGTTGATGGCAAAAGTTTTCTCGATCCCTTCGGTCGTATAGCCAACCTCTCCGGGGAACTGAAGACCGGCGTTTAGTATCAGCGATTGGAGAGGCGGATATCTGGCCTCTGTGAACCTCGTGGCAAACAGGCGGACATTGGCCTTGCTGGTAAGATCAAGGGGAAGGTATGTGACATTCGACCGGCCCGTGATCTGGTTAATTTTTGCTGCAGCTGAGTTGGTGTCGTTGCGAGAGGCAATGATTATCGCGTAATCTGGATGAGTTCTGGCAAGACTGAGGGCACATTCGTATCCCAGTCCTGAGGTGCCGCCAGTGATCAGGACGCTTTTGGTGTAAGTTGACATTATCGAGATCTTCTGAAACAAACTGAAGCTGGGTGGAAGTGGGAGTACAGACGAGATTCAGTGAAATGGATATTTACCTTCTCTGCCTGAGCATTTACGGTGGTTCAAATAATAATTGCTGGCTCCACGTTTGAGAGGTTTTCAGCGCCATGGCGACCTTGGGCGGATAGACAATGTGTCCGGCTCCCATCCCTAGAACTTGTTACTTAGGTTTACAACGAGTTGTTTCTGACCAAAAATCTTGAACGGGGGAAATCGGTCGAATTTCAGAGCTGAGCCGTATGCATGCCACCGGGAATACACGTAAAGCCGGCCGGCGTGTTAAATGCGCTACTCAAATTATAGCCAGGCAGATCGCCACGATATGCGCTCACTGTGTACGGTTTAGAGGTGCCGCGGTGGTGAGGGCGCTCTGCCAAAAAGGGGTCCAAGGTGCGCTAAGCATTGGATTAGAGCCACTTGCCTGCTTTGAGGCATTGCATTCCAACACTGCCTCGTAGCAATGACATCTTACAATAGTCATATGCGCCTGTTCTTGAATGGAAGCTCCATTTTCTATGGCGGACGTCTATCTTCTCGACAAGCTAATCTAAGCCCTGAGAGCTATGTGGTTACAAGGTTCTAAGTCCACTACAGTGTTCTCAAACGCGTGGAGCGATAATGTTTCGAGATACACAATTGTAATGCCAATACGTGTTTCTCAAGAGCTCTAGCTCCGCAAGAAATCGAAAATTTTAGGTCCCTTTTTCTACATCAAATTCAACATTTTGTCCTCGACATGGCAATCTTCGTCCTCTTTCGAACTCGGTATCATCACGTCCCTCTCCGTATAGCACTTCGCATACTCCACCAATCGGGATGTCCATTACGGCGTCAGTTCCTTCGCTCCAAACATTCTTCCATTTCAAGCCCGGCGGCAGCGTCCCATTGATTGCCACGTTCTTCTTTCCACCACCGCTAGTATTGCTGTATCGGTTTTTAGCCCAAGTAGCACTACCGCCTTTCCGTATGCGCCCCTTGCCGTCCAGAATTGCAATGTTCGCTGCTTCATCCACAATGCACTCGACGCCGTTCAAAGGCTTGGTAAGATATTCCACGTTGTACAGAAGCAAAGCCACGTAAATGTAGACTATCAGCATGACGATGAAGGCTGGAATTGCAAGCGACCACCACCGGTCGGGATAGTACCAGACACCTAGCTGGTGCAGGAAGGGAGATGGGAGGTATGACCAGAGAACGTAAAGCAGGAAGGCAAAGCTGCTGCCGAGGTAGACTCCAAAACCGTAATATTCATATGTCGGCACCTTCGGGCTTGCGCGCGGAACTGTTGTTGCTCGTCGTGCACTTTTAGCGACAGCCGATTCGGTGTCGTTGGGAGTGTCGACATCACTAGAGTCTGGTGTTGTTGGGCGCGAGGTGGTGGCGCTGAATGGAGGACGAAGTAAGGAAGTCAAGCTTGGAGAGGGAGGGAGGGGTGTTGGGGGTCGATTGTAGAAAGGCGGAGCAAAGACTTGCCCAGGGTGTGACGTCGCGCTATGGAGAGAGGAGAATGACGGGTGGGAGGTCAATGGACGTGTAGGTGGAGAGGTTGATAGATGGGATGCGTGCGACGGGAAAGGCGCTAGAGGGAATGTGTCTTCATCCTGGTCTTCATCATCGGACTGAGAAGCTGGAGAGACCCGGTTAGCTTCGTCGTCGGGATTAGGAAAGCTTCCAAGGTTGTCGAAATCAGACGCGGTGGACGGAGAGGACGGTGGTGATACTCCTAACAGGAGGGAGTCAGGTCCTAAATCTCGATCGCCATCATAGCTCGGGCTTAAGCTATCCTCGTCGTATACTCTATCCTTAACTCGCGCGTGGCCATCTTCGAAATCAGACTGGGCTCTGCGTCTTGGAACAGGAATTGGACCGGTTGGAGTTTGCTGGTCAGAGAGGTATGCTGAAGGAGACGGCAGATCAAGTAGCGGCGACTGCGGAAATGGAGGAAAGGCTTCTGAGAGCGCCCGGCCTTCCGAGTCTTTACCTCTGCTCTGAGGCGGCATGTTGGTCGGAGGGTCGAAAAATTTCTGATAAAGTAGCAACAAGCTCGCCCTGTGTCCGCCGAAAGATCACCGATCCTGAACCCCACGACCAGGACCCACGTCACAACCTCACGAGCTTCCCCAGAGCTCCGCATCAGTTCGACATGGAAGTGCCGCACATCTATCGGCGAGGCTCGAGCCTCTTGAGACGAATAAAAGGCCTGGACACGCCTCCTTGCTCACCCACGAGCCCCCGGACGTCACAATGGCAGTATCTGCGTTGCTGCGGAGCCGCGTACGACGCCCTTCATACCTAAGTAAGGTCACCACAGCAGAGAAATTGATTGATCTGTTCCCCCATAATTCCTACATTGGATGGTCCGGATTCACTGGAGTGGGATATCCTAAGTGATTACCATTGCAAAAGCGTGCTCCTCAGATGCTCATTCGCGATCAGGAAGGTCCCGACAGCCCTAGCTGACCATGTCGAAAAGAACAATCTACAGGGCAAGCTAAAGTACAATCTCTTTGTTGGAGCCTCTTCTGGAGCGGAGACCGAGAATCGATGGGCGAGGTTGAACATGATCGAGAGGCGGAGTCCTCACCAGGTAGGAAAGGAGATAGCAAAGGGGATAAACAATGGCAATATCAAGTTCTTCGACAAGCATCTGAGCATGTTCCCTGTAGATCTGATGTACGGCTATTACACGATGCATAAGGAACACAGGAAGCTTGACTATGCGATTATCGAGGCGTCTGCCATCACAGAGGACGGAGGAATCATCCCAGGAGCATCCGTGGGTGCCAGTCCAGAAATCATACAAATGGCAGAGAAGGCATGTCACACCATAGGAGGCTCGTATTTTAGAGCTAATCTCTCTTTAGATCATCATCGAAGTCAACACAGCAGCTCCGTCATTCGAGGGACTTCATGATATCACGATGACCGACTTGCCTCCTCGAAGAAAGCCGTATCTCATTATGGCCCCTGAAGACCGCATCGGCACACCGCATATCCCTATTGATCCAGAGAGGGTTGTCGCGGTCGTCGAGTCTGACTACCCTGACCAGACGAGCGAGAACGCACCAGAGGATGATACATCGCGAGCTATAGCTGCCAACCTCATTGAATTCCTAAAACATGAAGTTAACCATGGTCGGCTGCCAGAAAATCTGCTCCCAATACAATCCGGGATAGGAAATATTGCAAACGCTGTCATAGGCGGATTAGCCGTAGGTTCTCACTATTAGACCAATATGTCTCGATGCTTACATATCTATATAGTCTGGAGGCGCTAACTTCAAAAACCTCACAGTGTGGACTGAGGTGCTCCAAGACAGCTTCCTTGACCTCTTCGACAGTGGCAATCTCGACTTTGCCACTGCAACTTCCATCCGCTTTTCTCCCGGCGGTTTCAAGCGCTTCTACGAGAACTGGACAGCCTACGCACCGAAACTTCTGCTTCGCGCCCAGCAAGTCTCAAATTCGCCCGAGATTATCCGCCGGCTAGGTGTCATCGGAATGAATACCCCCGTTGAGGTGGACATCTACGCCCACGCAAACAGCACATGTGTAATGGGCAGCAGGATGCTCAACGGTCTCGGAGGCAGCGCGGATTTCCTCCGCAGTAGTAAGTACAGCATTATGCACACGCCCAGTACGCGACCTTCGAAGACAGACCCCACGGGCGTAAGCTGCATAATCCCAATGTGCACGCATGTGGATCAGACAGAACATGACCTCGATGTCATCGTCACAGAGCAAGGTCTAGCGGATGTGAGGGGATTGAGTCCGAAGGAGAGGGCAAGAGTGATCATCGACAAGACGGCACATCCGGACTACAAGCCAATACTAACCGACTACCTAGACAAGGCGGAATTTGAGTGTTTGAGAAAGGGATGGGGCCATGAGCCCCATTTGCTGTGGAATGCGTTCGACATGCACAAGAATCTGAACGAGAAGGGAACTATGAAGTTGGATAGGTGGAGCTGAAGGGTGTCGAAGTTGAAGCTGTAGTATCTGACGAACGAATAAAAGGATATAGCAGAGGCAAATCTGACACCGCAGGCTCTAATATTCCTCGTCCCAAATCGCCAACCCTTCCACCTCACTTCCTCAACAGCGTAGCTTCACCCGCCGCTCCCTCCAACCGTTCAACCACCACCACCACCATCATCTCTATCCCCACTTCTGCCTTTCATCCTTCTCTCAAACTCCCTTACTTCACACTCCCCGCACATCCCAAATCTATCTTTAGTCACAAACTCCATCTCCCGTTCTTGGTGTGGACATTGCCCAATGTATTCCAACGCCGCCCTTTCGAGTTCCGCGTATTGCGGCAGGCTGAGGCCGTGGCGGATAGCGGCGCCGATAGATGTGGTGTGGAGAGGCGGGAGGGGAAAGGATAGTGGTGGGATGCGTTGGCTTCCTATACTGCGGGTAGGGAAGGGGGATGTAATAGCCGATCGCCGTCGCGCGGAGGGCGAGGAGTTTAGATAGGGCGAAAAGGTGGGCGGTAAAGCAGGGTTGTTGGGCCTTTGGAGGCCTGTAGGCCTGTTGTCTGTAGTTGTGAAATGCGGGATGTTCAGCGCGCTAGGATAATGCGGCGCGCGTTGGAGGCTAGAGCCCTCTGAAGGACCAGATCTAAGCATCGGTGACGGTCCAGTGAAGCCCTGCTGAGGAATGCCGCCGTGCCCTGGATAGTTCTGGTTCTGCAGGCAGGCTGCGTAAGCGTCGCGGAGGTATGTTTGCAGGACGTGCGGGCATGCTGCCGTGTATGTCCATGCATGATCCTCTGGACACTGCTGATACTTGACTTTGGTGGTGCGACACATGTTGAAAATGGTTCAAAACATTATTCGAAAAGGGCAGAGATTCGGTGAGATGGTATCTTTGATAGTGCCGGGAAGTAATCGAAGGAGAATGTAGACGGGAACCAACGATATAGTAGACAACGTACTCAACAGAATGTCACTGGAATGGTTTGAAATGACTCGAGCAAACTTGAATACGAAATTGACCTGAGGAAACGGATTGCAGGGACTTGATTGTCCTCACGGATTGCAATATCATGTGTTCTCATTCATCCTGGTCTGGCGGTTGCTATTCAATGACATCCTCGTGAATAAAATCCATCGCGATAAACAGCTGTGTGTTTGACATTGAATACAATGCTGCAAGAATGAAATCCGCCGAAGCTCCTTTCGATAGTCTAGCGAGAAGTGAGTAACCGAGGAGCTTTCAGAGCTGGTGTCTTCCTTCAACTTATCAATAAAAGGTCGACCTGTCATTTCTTGACGATGAAAATGGCGGAGATGGGTACGGACTTTCATGTCGCGAATTTGAAGGCTAGGTTAGCTGCAACAGGTCGATTTTGTCTGGCATCAGTAGCATGTATGATGTATATGAATGACCTTTAAATAATTTAAAAGGGAAGTTGGAATCTTCTGTCCTCAGATGCAGAGAATAGCCATCGTTGGGAAGGTGGCTTTCCAGTTCGTGCAGAACCCACGAGATTACGGCTGGACAGAAATCATCCAAATTGCTCCTTTGAGTCACATGCGTCTATTAAGTTCTGACCGCTAGCTTTGATGAGGTAGTACACCTTCTACTCACGGTCGATTGTTGCTGATTATCGTTGAACAGATGTCTCCTGCGCCTTGCAAAGCTTACCGCCAAGCCGTACCAAGGCTACTGGGTAGGAATCCGGCCACTCCGACTCAAGTGTCAAGTAAGGTGGCTGATTTGCTGCTTTGCGTAATTGATTGAAAGGTGCGGCTTCAAAAGGCGCATCAGGATGATAAGACTGGTAAGGATCGCGGTGATCTCGGTCGCGATGGCACCGTCTGACGAGCTAGACAGATAGTAAAATCCGAAGCTTGTCAGTATTCCAGCGTTCAGCGTTGAGGGAAACGGTATCTAGATCTGAGAATGCCGGCAACCTTTCATCAACTTGGCGCCGCAACGAGACAAGATTCGTGGCATCCATCAACGGAGATAGCTGCCAGTCACGGCACCAAGAAGCATCAGAAGTCTCCTTTACCAGTCGAGTTTCGATACATGGAAGTCCTTGAGTGTAAATAATCGATCCGCCCTGCGGCCTAAAATCACGACCTTCTTGCCCATGCCGTAGAAGCGGCGGCCCGGCGGGCTTAGCTTTCGCCGAGGCCGGAGTTGGCTCCAACGATGAAGATCGTCGATTTACGAAGTCAGTTTTACCAATTAGCTCTTGATAGACATGCAATCTGTCAAACTGAGGTTTTCTAGAACTGCGAGCATACGTTGATCTAACTAAAATACATATGGGCGAGAATTGTAAACAAGCTAGAGCTCTGCGTTCTAAGCTCGACTCGGTGAAGCGGCTATGTTGCGTGCGCGATATCAACATTGGTAAGCTCTTCTCTACGACGCATCTAACCAACGAATGGTACGCATCTTTTTTCCATGCTAAGGCCGCCAAGAGCCCTGCATGCTAGCTTCAGCCAGCGTTTGCCGGGCGACGGTAGCGACTCCTCATCGTCTGAATCTGGAGGTTCATGATATACATCTTGTGGCCGTTGGAGCCTAGGTAATCTTGTGTCCTTGACTAGCTTCCCGGCTGTGGCCTCGTCGTCATTATCGGATATTTTCCACTGATAATCCATGAAGTAGGCAAGCATGGCAAAGTAGGCCCAAGAATCGGCATTCACAACGGTCTGAAGTTCAGTGAGAGCAAGAATTCCCTCCCATCTTAGACCGCTGACTTCTGGCTCTGAACCGGAATCGGAACCTCCATGGTCGTCCTTCGCTGTACAAGAAGAGTTAGCACAAGCATTCAAAGATGATAGTGGATTACAAGCGAGGGATCTTAACTGTTGCCGACCCAGATAATATGGGATAGCTCATGTAGAATAGTGATATGCCCAAGAGCATCGAAGAATTCTAAAGTGTCCTGTTGATTTTGTGCCAAGTCGACAAGTGCTAGCGTTGAATCCAGATCTGGCATATTACTCAAAGCATTGTTGCATATCTAAACACACGTGTCAATATAAACAAATTGACACTCGATTATGAATAGGGTGCTGACTGTTATCATTGACCGTCCTGGTTGTTCAGCTCCTTCTCCAGATACTGAATTTTCGACAAGTGTAAAGGCCATTGTGCGGGGATTTCGACACGAGTTCTGTATCTCTCCCTCTACCAAGCGGAAGAGATTGGCCGTATCCTGATACTCTTTTTTGTCATCGCCCCTTCGAGAATTGGGATCGGGATCGCCGTCAACGTCACGGACAGGAGTCCATCTCGCGTCTTGATCTATTATCATGACATAAAATTTAGCAGCTTCGAAACATGCTGACGCTGGACATACCACAATAGATTCGCAGATCCGATTTGGCGCGAGCATTATCTCCAGTTATTTCCGTTAGACCAGCGAGTCGTCCATAGCCCCCTAGATCAATGTCAGTGCAGCAGAGAATGACTATAAGGATATTCACGTTTGATGTCCTCGATGTCATCCTGGTCATCTGCATTAGCTTTGCTAAGCTGGAACACCTTTTGTAAGGTTCTACCAATGTTATTGTCGTTGTTGTCGTCTAGTCTCTGGCCGGCACGACCTGCAATATAGATAGCGGTTTTAAATGCATCTTTGACCCCCTGATTATTGCTCGTACTACACGATTCGTCAAACCAGTATGTCTTGGTATAAATATCTGCATATACGACCGCACTTTCAAGAGGCACCAAGATGCAGAGTATGATTCTGTTCAATCGAGAAAACAGCATGACGGCACGAAGGTAAGGACGGAAAACAGAATCAGGGTTTGGGCAATATAATAAGAACTGGAAAACGAAAACGTGAAAACTCGAATCAGGCTGAGATTTATAGAAGGTGATGAAAATCCATTGCGTGCCATTTATACCTTTTCATGGTCTCTTTAAAGGTGATAGCAAATCACCATGCACCGGCTTTTCAAACTACATTTTCATTCTCTACTTTCTTAGAATTCTGGATGTTAGCAATTGCATCAAGTACAGGATCACCAACAGGCAGCTGAGGGAGGCTGGTAAGTTGGAGATGTCTCCTTTACCTTGCAAGTAATGTCCTAGATTGTTCAAGCATGCTCTATCCAGTAAATCAAAGCACTATAAGCACAGATTGTGGTAGACTTGAGCGTAGGTGTAGGTCGCCTAAAGCGTGAGAATATCGGCATCCAAAATCCGGGGCTGTTGTACTCACAAAGTAAGGGAGCAACAATGAGAAACCAAGTAACTGCTGGTCAGGAGGACAATTTGAGACAGGGTCGACGGTGGTGTTATCTAACATTCCATTTAAACGATATCAACTATCGTTAGAATACGAGCGAAAGGTGTGGAGCATTCAGGATGGAACGAATTCGTATTTAGGGAACAGGTTCTGGAAGTATGTAAAATGTGGGGCTTAGTGCATCCTCTTGCGTAAGCGGCGAATATTGTCTTCCTCGCACGAACTTGTGGTCAGATGGTGGTTCAGCCGTTGGTCGCCGTCGAAGTGTATCACTCCAGCCGCCGCGCCGGAGCAGGTCTCTTCATAGCTTGATGATCATTTTCAAACAGGTTGTCACAAATCTTTCACGAAGTTCACCTGCTGCATTTCGGAGGATGCTTTAGCCTTAATCGGTGAAGGGTGCAGGGACCAACTCGTCCCACATACGCCTAGCTTCGGCAGTCCCAAGTAACCGTGGTAGCGCTGCGGTTCCTCAAAAAACCTTTAGAAGTTACATGACGCGAAGGGCTCAGAGGGAGTTGCTGACCATTGAGCTCACTCTTGAAATCCGTCCTCTAAGCCTCAGTTCTGAATCTAATAGGCCTGCTATGTTGGATTAAGCATTTCCTCCGCGCGTCAAGCCTTGCGCCACCAAGTCAAGAATGCTTGATCAGATTCCTTGAAGTTGGGCTAAACATTGGTTTTTCATAGCCAAAACTCTCTAAGCGTAAGCTGTTGGTAATTGACCATCAGCTGAGGGATGTCTTGTCTAACTTGAATCAACATCTGTCCTGTCAAGGCTGTACCAGTGTTGGTACTTCCCTGCTTCATGCAAAATGCCAACAACATGCTTTCAGATATCTTCCTGAAACTAGATATTCAATATAAAATGTAGGTACAGGACGATAAATATCCTAAGTTGTCATGTCCGTAATCTATGCAAACACACTCTTTGGCGAGTAATCATGCAATCTCGTCCCTTGTTAACTTTATGGTCAATATTGGCCACTTCCAATTTCTTATTAGTTCAGTCCAAGTTTACGCAAAACGCAAACGGCGATATTACTGTCGACCTTAAAAACGACTTTGCAAAAGAGCTTGACCCGCTCGATACTACTTGTGCTGCGAAGAAACGGGATGATAACACAGTCGACTGTCTCGCTGAAGGGACAGAAGAGCTCTTGAGCAACCCGCCAATCTTTGAATGGCTAAACCAGGAGGCAGCGGGTATGGATCAACAGATTGTGCTCCGCAATTGGATCAACCCAGACGAGGACGAGGCATTTTCCCGCGTGCTTATATACACTGGGGCTCAGTTGCCACGCCGAGGAGTCCCGCAAAATAGGCTGTTTGCCTTTGCCGAGGTAACTTACATTTTGAAACTTGCTAGGTACTACGCCGCTGGGGTAACGTTGAAGCACTTTATCATTAGCACTACCAAGCGCTCGACGAAAGACTATACGCCTAGATGTCAGAGCGGAGACTTCCTGCCGCATTGTGATAACTTCTTCTGTCAGGGTCAAAATGGTAAATGTACTGCCCTTGAATTCAAAGGGTGTTCATGCAACGATGACAAACAATGCCGTAAGGATGTCCATCCCCTTGTATAAGTACAAGAAGCTCACATGCCTTACAGCACCAGATGATCAGATGCCTCTTTGCCCCCATTGCGGTGGGGATGACGGAGTATCCAATTGTAAAGGAGTAAGATTCAGTTTGAAACTTTGATCTTGCACACCTAAGGATGTCTGACTTCATTCTTTAGATCTCTGACCACAACAACTTGTGGCAAGGGTAAGCACTGTGTCGATGATATTTATCATATCAAAGCTAATCGTCTCCAGCTGCAAATGCTTTTCTGGAGGACCTGGCTTCCCGAATCAACCATTCGCAGACCAAAAGTCTCTTCAGGATGCGCAGAATTATTGGAAAAATATTGCCAAGCAACCTGGGGATCCAAATGGAAGGAATTGTTTCAGCCTCGGAACTCCAGCCTGGATCACCTATCCTGCTGCGACCGATGCTGCCAGGGCTTTCTCTGATGACGATAAGCTGATAAGCGGTAACGTGGGGGATACAAATGAAAATACTTATAACCCAGGTACCAACGATATGGTCAAATTATCAGCAAAGTTTGAGGGAGATGGACTTCCAGGTCACTACACAATTACGGACGCTGGAGCAGGCTTCTTGGAGATAATAAGTACGAGATTACCCCTTCTTATAGTCCGCTTAATCATGTCCTAACAGCTTGAGTTCCAGACGGCTGCGATGCTGATCATCCAGGAGCTCCAAACCCAGAGAACATAAAGCACGGTGGCACGTACCGATATAGAGGCACCTCGCCCCTAAGTACCTTGACAGTTCAGCCCTTAGCAGGTATCCCTTCCCAGCTGTCTTGCGATCCCCCGGATCCAGACGGCCTAAAAGATCAATATAAAGTGGCCCTGCGCCGGGATGCGCTCCTCTTGTCTATTTCAGATTTCTGCGAGAATCAAAACAAAAAAGACATCGGCCAAGGACTCGACCAATGGTATGGACCTTTCGGGCCTCCAACCGCCTGGCAAGGTTTCGGCCGCCAGGGGATCCATTTGAAGATTAACCGGCCTGGTGTGCAGACAAAAGAATGCGCTCAATGGGATGGAAAGGTCAATGAAGATGCATGTATCAGAGCTTTCGTATCGATTACCGACGAATGCGATACAAACACAGTGCTTGCGAAGAGAGGCGGGAGCGCTAATGAATATGTATGCGGAGATTACAAGATCGAGGGATCAGGAGGGGCGGATACGTTCAAAATGCATCTGCACCAGTGGATGGAGCATGACGATTCATATCTCGAGTATGTAACTCGATTTCGTATACCTGTCATCACCCTACTAATTCACTATACAGATGGACCGTTTGGGACTCGCGTGGCAAGCAAGTCGGCGGACCTAGCAAAGGTCCAAAGGCAACGGGAGCTCCTCACGACCTTGGCTTCTGGATCGACTCTCCCACGGACAAAGACGCCACGAATGTCCGCATGTTCTACCCGCCCGACCCCGTCAATGGCCCCCTTGGCTGTCTCCGGTCGGAGTGGTCGACCGGCTGGACCGGAGCGGGCTCCGGGTCGCAATACTACACCAAGTCCTTCTTCTGCGACGACGTTCTGGATAAGAACGGTCCGGCTTACTGGAAACCGATCGGCGCCGGGTTCGAGCGCGAGTTCGACTGCTACTTCCGCGGCTGGGCGAATCTTGATGGGATGGCAGGCGATCCTCCGTCGTGACCTGACCTCCTGCGTGGGAAAATTGAGCCATATCGAAGAGATTGGTCCGTAAGAGCTTTTGCTCTTTCATACCAGTTCCCATGATATTTTATTGTGATTTGTGCTATTTATGCTATTTGATTTCAAACTTGCTTTTACGAAATGCCCTTTAATGCATGTTAGGATTCGAAGACGGAAGGCCTTTACGATGGTGTTAGGAGATCAAAATGATGAGCGGACTCTTCCATTCTGCAGTTTTGAGGTAAATTTCGAAGCTATTTGGCACGTGTTGCGTTGGAGAGGTTCAAGAAAGCACTTATCTGCATTTGGTTCGGTAGACGAAGATACAGTCAGGATGGTAAAAAGCATGAGGTTTTGTCTATCTTTCATTCTGACCTATTGGTACATTGAGAGACCGCTTGCAGAGGATCCCCTAGGATCGCCGGCTCCTCTTCTGTCAAGTACCCTAGCAACCTGAAGGGTCCGTCGTACTACAACACCAACAAGAATAATTCTTTCCGTTTTTGTTGTTCACGGCAACGCATCCATCTCCGAGAGAAGTGCAGGCATCCGCATTGTCGTTGGCGCCCACTTGGTGCATGCAGCCAACAGGCGAATACATGTATGAGGGGTTTGATGAGTCGACGCAGGAGGCCCAGTTAGCGCCGCTGGATTCGTCGTAGGAGAGAATGTAGCCGGCGCTGCAATCGCATTTGCAGCCCCCGGGACCACAGTCAAGGGAGAGGGCGATGGTGGGGAGAAGGAGAGTAGTCGAGAGGAAGGTGAAGCAACGCATGGCTCCTGACTGTGCAGAATCTTTCGGTCTGTTCGTAGGGTAGAAAGGACTAAAACTGGTCCTTGAAAAAGATCGAAATGATGCTAGATTGCAGTAGTGTAAGGTATTACAAGACAGAAATTTTGTTGTCATGAGAGAGATCATTATAGCTAAAGAAAGGCATCCAAGAACAATTTTATACCTCCATGATTCAATGTTTGCTCTTCAGTGGCTCTCATCTCGCATAATCTTGGTCGAAGAGCCCCATAACAGGACCCCTTAGCTATACCACGCGATTATATTGCTTAAGTATACCGTTAGAGTCTCCACATAAAGATTCTTGAGAGGGTCCAAGTTACAAGAAGTATCCAATAGCCCGGTGCTACACCGACCTCCAATTGATATGAGGCGGGCGATTTCTCGACCAAGCAGCGGCAGGCACGGGCTTCGCCTAAAATAGACTCTTCGGCTGTTCCAAGCATATCGTATATGCCCAGTGGAATTTTCATTGCTCGACGGGTATCAAAATGGACAGAAACGATGCTGAAGATTATAGATAATAACAATGATAGTTAGCAAGCCACGGAATTGTCACCAGTTCTGGCCCCTAATTTCGGGCCCACGCAGGTTTACAACCCTAGAGAAGGGTCGCTGGGAGCGGGCCGTACAAGGCTGATCAAAGCCGATGGGCCCTTACCATTAAAACGACAGGCAGGGTGAGACGCTCGCGAGCGGCGATGTTGAGGGTGAGCAAAAGCGGCGTCGAGGAGGTGAGCGACAGGTGAACATGAGTTGGAGCGGCCAAGAGCTGGGTTGCGGTTTTGTATCAGAGTCTGCCGCCAAGCTGTAGTGGATCCTCCTAGCGCAAAACCTCGCTCTTTAACGATTTAGGCATCTTGGTAGACAAGGCGCGGATTGACTGCCAGCAGATAATTTGTCGAATACCACTGCTTCTCGTCACACAATGACATTCAATCACAAACCGTCTTCCTCAAGCACCGGCTGCACAAGTCATGTTAAAGAGTATCTTTGAGCCTAGCCTCCACTCGCAGTACGATAGGTGAGCAAATCTCCGTGTAATGCCTACTCGAAGTGAACTAGAAGCAATCTGGAAAACACTCTATTCCCAGACTCTGCCTGCGAAGGCGAAAGCGCGCGATCCCGCTCAAAAGAAGTGGTCCGTTGCTTTAGACCATTGTTTCGCACGAATCATACTCGACAACACCGTCGGCGCGGGCAAAGAGCCATGGACGAAGATGTTGAAATCTCCTGCCGTCAAGAATATGACCGATAAACAATTGCAAGCTTGTATAGAGCTCGGGGTTCAGATCGAATGCGGAAGTATTGACTTGGTGGACTTAGACATGAAGAGCTTATTAGCGCGGGGAACTGGAGAGAAGAAGTACAAGCAGAACACACCGCAGAGCGTTGACACGACCTCGCAAAAGGTTTCAATAAACAGCAAAAGAAAAGCTTCGGGGGATTTGGATAACGAGAATGCTTCAGTGCCTGCAAAGACTTCACCGAAGAAGAAGCGTCAGACATCATTACCGTTCGCACGGATCTCTGTGAGCACCTCCTTGCCCTCACCTCCTGCTTCCGAGCCGTCTCCCGCCCACTCAGAGATTCTCGAGAAGATTCAAAACCATCCCAAGCTCACACTATACCGTAAGCGCCTCTATTCCTCCCTGATGTCCGTACCTCGAGGCCGATATACCACCTATGCCGCATTGTCTGACCATCTAAAGTCATCCGCGAGAGCCGTAGGGAATGGTATGCGCAACAATCCATTTGCGCCCGATGTTCCCTGCCATCGAGTTCTTGCCAGTGACCAATCCATCGGCGGTTTTGGAGGCAGCTGGGGAAGAGATGGGAAACATGCTGACAAGAAGGTGGACTTGCTGAGGAAAGAAGGCGTCAGATTTGATACCAACGGCAAAGCAATAGGGCAGCCTTTCAGGGATATCAAGATTCTATCATCGTGACACTGCGATACATTTGTTTCATTACGTGATGCGCGAGGTTCAAGGCATCAGAAAGACAAGTGGAGAGTTGAAGCTCTTTCCGCTTGCTTGGGCGAATCCTGCCGTTCTCATGTGTATCTCCGCCACCTGTCAACACTGCATCGAACCTTCACTTTCAAGATTTTCTCACCATGCCGCTGGTTGAAGATTTCCCCCCCGAAATGCTGACCTCGATCCTGGGAGAGACTCGACCCGACGATTTCGAAAGCTTTGTGCTTAGTTCCAGGCGCATCATCGCTCTTGCCAGCCACAAACTCATCGTTTCAGCACAATGGCACCAAGCACCAGTATGCCACATTCAGGGTGGATGATTATGCACATGATGAGCATGGTTCTCACACCAATGTTATCTCACTCCTCTGCATGGTAGTCCTAAACCCTCTCAAGTGTCTCTATAGGGCCATCGCCGGATTTCGAAGACCAAGAGAATCGCCGTGGTGATTGGCAACTTTAGGTAATCCAGCTGAAGATCGCCGAGATATGCATCGTACTGGAAAGGAGCATTAAGAGCTCAAGCGGGATGCATAACATTGAAGAGTGGGTTCAGGCTATACAGCAGAACTACTCGGCATAAATTATTGCCTCCTTTCTGGCCTTTTTACCGAATCTCGTGCATTTGAGCCTTTCGCTGCAATTCTCGAAATTCTCGGAAGACGTGGAGACCTTTTGTTCGTGGGCTGGCAGCTGACGAAAGATCTATATGTGGCTATAGACGCGTCCTGCAAAATTTGAAGAGCATCAGCATCTGCCCTGATGGATTGGAAGATGTTGGTTCGATATGTTACAAATGTCCTGTGTTGCTAATTTTGCACCTTGAGTCTGCATGCCGTCGATGAAGTTAGCGGACTTTGAGTTAACATCCAGAGATTATACAAATGATTTCAGCTTTATGGAGGAGTAAAAGGTAAATAATCCACAATTGACTGACCTCTAATCAAACAGTCCAGAAACATTAGTATCGAAATCACGCGCATGTCGATGCCGAGTAGTGATTCTGAGGCAGCGAAGATCCTCCGTCAGATATCTCTTTTGGATGGGTTCTGCCAAGGGCATTTGTCAAGGTTCCCCTAATACCGCAATTTGACAATAGGTCACCCTTGTAGTTTCTCCTCTACTTCCTTCTATGATTTGCTCCAGAACTACAGCATGGAATGTGTCAAAGCCGACGTGGATGGATTATATGAGCCTTTTGAGGATTTCGCACAAGAGAGATTCTACACAGATTGAGCTGGATACTAGTTAAGAGATCTACCTGTTCAAGGAACACTTTAGTGACGAAAATTCTCAAGTTCTTGCAGGTGAAACAATCAATATGGACTGGTTGTTCAATTGGACGCTCAATCACTTGAGACCGTGTATCTAGACCCCGGGCCCCCGTAAATCTAGACGCTAGAGCTGATTTTCGCAGTCATATCTCAATATAAGACCACGTTGAAGGAGTCACTACCTCTCTTGTATCCAATGAATGGTATTGAAATGCGTATTCTGCTCTAGGCTGCATATATGGATCGCCTACATATCAGAAAACATGCCTCCTCAAACATATGCCGACTTGCACTACAGAACGCCTTTAATGACAAGCACTTTTATCTCTCTGCAAACGGCTTGCTGATCAGCCATACCCCATGTCCATCCAGCACAGTACCCAAATAGTCGTACAGGACGTTTTTGAGGATGTCACTGAGGCGCGTTCACCAAATTTCCCTGACCTGAGAAGCAAGATGCTTCTTTGACCATCGTTGCTTCTGTCGAGAGTTTGCTGTACACATTTCGCTCGACTTCTACGGTAGTAGTAGCACGCTTCGCAAAGATTTGTACCAGGAAGCAGTTCCTGAATCCTCCACCGCTGCTTCGAGGGTTGGTTCTTCCACATGTTCCCAACCTTCCTCGTCACCATTATCACTGGCCCGGACCTGCTCACGCTCCCCAGCCGCTTCACAAACTTCATTTAGAGATTCATTGACGACAGCTTCTCCCAACTTTGGGTCACCTGTTAGCTCTTTGATTTCTCCATTCTTGTCGGTGATGTTCTCTACATGACAAAACGTTGGTTGCGTCTCGTCATGGCAGGTATTTTCGTTCAATCGCGCCTGTGACTTCTCAGACTCCGCTTTTCTCCCCTCCTGCTCGGCGAATTTGTCGTTCATTCCCCCCTTCGACTTGCGTATTTTTGTCTTTTTCTTCTCCTCCTTTTCGCGAGCCTGCATCTTGACATCTAGCATTCTAAGGTCTCTCGCCATCGTGACAATCTTAGTTGCCCGCGCTTTCGCCTCAGTCTCTTTCTTCTGCATCTTTCGCATCGCCTCACGTGGTTCTTGGTTGGTCGCCTCTTGTGGATGGGTCTCGCGTCTGGCTTCTGCGGCGCCATCCGATTTTGCACTTGTCGCGATTCCGAAAGACCCGTCAACACTTCGCATTTCCTCCTGCTCCGCGACATTCTTTTCAACCGTCTCCTTCAGCGATCCCTCACCGGCTTTAGCTGCTTCCATCATTGCTTGGACAGCCATTTTTGCTGCCTGGATCTCTCGCTGCTGAAGAGAAATGTTCTTTTCGGACGTATCAAGAAATTCTCTCGCTTTGTTGGCCGTTTCAGATTTAGTTTTTTCAACATATTCCGCGTTGACCTTTATATACTGCTCTAGACATCTCGTCTCTCGTTCCATTCCGGTAAAATCGCCAGCTGATTGGTCATCGCATTTGGGCTCCATGGAGCCTGCTTCAGCTTTCACCAGAAGTTGGAGTTTGCGTCCGATTTTTGCGATCTCATCACCTTCGGAATTCCTTGGTACGCATGCGTGCTGTTCACGTTGAAGAGTTGTACGGAGTTTGCTTTGCCGTTCTAGCGCTTGCTCTTTTGGATGTGAATACGATGAATTTGGATCGTATAGCCTTTTATCTTTTGGGATATTACCGGGCGTCACCCAGCGGGCGCCATCGTAGACCCAAGTCTGGGTATCTGCCAGAGGTAATGCGCTCGAGCTATTGACGGGCTCTTTCGGTTGATATACAGTCCCAGGTGGCGACGCTTTCGGCCATTGGAAGTCATCGAATGGGCCCTTGGGATGACGCGCTGGTCTTATCCTGTCTTTGCTGGATATATTCCTATCCAGCGAGGTTTGCACCACAGTGTGATTGATACCTACCATCTTCTTGTCGGGCAATTGGAACTTTACCCGAGTGTTATCGTGAGTCTTGTCTATATGCGATGGCCCGAACGCTTTGGATGAATCTTCTCCGGCTTTCGCAGCCTTGTGAACCTGTTCAACAGGCTGCGTCCTATCTGCTTCCTTCAACGGATGCGATGGACCATTTGGCTTTTGTCTGTCAGCCCTCCCAGTCTCATTCTGTGGCGGTCGTGTTTGGAGTATCAAATTCCGGTCGCATAAGGGCTCATTCGTCAACATAGCTTCTCTTCGGCCATTCTGGAAGTTTGGAGGGGCTGATCTCATTTCTTTGATCCCCTCTGGTTCTCCCCTTTCCATTTCCCTTCTAAGAACCTGCTTGTCCATCCATTCGGTGATGAGTTCTTGTCGCTTGGTCCGGTCTTGCTCGTTTTTGAATCGCTTAAGCAGCTCCTGTTCTTCTAGTCGTGCCGTTGCTTTGTCGGTTTCCTTTCGGCCTTGGATTGCATCAGTAGTGAGTACACGCCGCCTGGGCGGCGATGACATGGGAGAGACAGATTCATCCGTGTCCACGTCGATGATCCTGGTTGTGGCATATCGTGGACGTTCCTCGCAGAACCCAGCGTTCGGGTGAGGAAGATTCTTCGGTGCACCGCACGGACAGAAGTCATCTGGAGTGAGCTTAAATTGGGAAGCTCCTGGGATGCAGCCGCTTGTAGCTTTTGGTTGGTACATAGCCATGGGGTGAGATAGAAAATGATTGTTTGACTGCGGTGGAGGTACTCTAAATTTGTATGGATCAAAAGACGTGTCTCGAGGCCATTGTCCTTGACACCGAAAAAGTTCAGGCTCCTTGGCCCACGGTGCCATTGTATCTCTGTAGCCCAGAGGTTGTACCGGACGCGATGCCCCAAAGTTTTCTTTCGCGGAAGAGCAGATTGAGCCTGGGAAACGCATTGTCGTACCACTATCGGAGGTACGGATCAGCCAGTAAGGAGAGTGTCAGAAGTGGAATGGCAATAATTTCCAAGTGATGTTTCGTGTGACTGAAAAATTCTAAGGACAGTAGGGGGGAAAGTCGGCAGACGACGAAGAAAGGAGCCAACCAAGGAGTGAGAAGGAAGAGCGTACCTGATTGTGTGCCTGGGAACCTACATAACTACGTACCTAATATGTTGGTTGAGGACCTCATTTGACCAGAAGGGTTGCCAAGTTTCACGGAGGTCCGTCAAATACCTACGAACACTAATGGAGACTCACTAAGGCACTTGGCAGCAATAGCAACCACAATACACAAAGGGGGAGCTTGAGCAAACAAGGAGACTGTGGCAAACAACTCCCCATGCCCGAGTCTAGAGGCTATTAATTATGTTCACTCTAAATGTCGGCACACTGCACTTCGAGTCATTGTGAGTTGGAAGACATGTCCAAGATGTAGTTTTTCAAGACTCGAGCCGGTTCTAGAATTCGCAACTATGTGGGCAGACGATTCGGTGCAGACACTTGAACCGGATTTCTATCGAGAATGTGATTGTGGAATCTCGAGGTCTGAAATTTTGGGCTAAATATTCGCAATAAACCCAGTGACCCGTGATAGCGTTTGCCATTTGAGGCTAGAAACCTTAAGCATTTGAGATCCTGAACTTTGACAACGTCTATTCTTTTCTTCTTCATCTGGTCTTCTGAAGTGAAGCTCATTGGTCAGTGAAAAGCATTCTTGTATATTGCTCTTTCCTTCTGGTCACGGTCTCGTAAACGTTTCTTGACCGTCTGAATTTCGTTGGTGATCTTTGGATCCGATGGGTCCAGCTTGGTTGCCGTCTCGAGGTCTTTTAGTCCCTCGTCTTCGTCCTTCATCCCTACCTTCGCTACGCCACGCCTGTAGTATGCTTTAGCTTTGTCGACGTCTTTAGTGTCCGGGGTGATCGCATCAATAGCAAAGCCACTCCATTTGTCGGCTTCATCGAGTCGCTTAGATTTGATAGCCAGAAGAGCAGAATTGTTGTGGAGTGTGAAGCGCAACTTCTTCAGATTCGGTCCAAGCTCCTTGGGGTCAGGGTCGTTGGCATCAGGGTACTCGTTGAGGTATCGGAGGGCTTTTTGGTACTTTTCAATCCCCGTCTCGAGATCTCCGCTCTTAAAAGCCTTATTTCCTATCTCTTTAAGCGCCTCAGCGATTTTGTAGTACTGCTCGCCTGTCATGTCCTCGCCCTCGTCATCCGGGAAGTCTTCGTATGGATCGCCGGTCGGGTCGGCCTTTTTCTCTGTGGCTGAAGTGAAGGCTGGGCCGGACAATTGGCCACAATCTGCGACCTTGACTTCTCTTGTTGGTTTGTCTGACTGAGTCTGGAGATTTTCTATCTTTCGCACAATGTTTTTGCCGTTAATCACCTCGCCGAACACCACGTGTTTGCCATCAAGGTGAGGTGTTCGAACGGTGGTGACGAAGAACTGGGAGCCATTTGTGCCGGGACCAGAGTTTGCCATGGAGAGAAGGAAAGGCTTCTCATGCTTGAGTTCGAAATTCTCGTCGTCAAATTTCTCGCCATATATCGATTCACCTCCAGTTCCGTTGAATGCGGTGAAGTCTCCCCCTTGGATCATGAACTCCTTGATAACTCGATGGAAAATAGAGCCTGTCCTGATCTCAGCCTGCTCTGGTGGTGAGCTCGAGCTTGTGATTTCTACCTCTATAGCTGAGTTGTTTCCCCTGCTTTCCCTCCCCCTTTTCTCCCGTACACAATGCTCGAAAATTTTCTGCAGTTTTCGGCACGACTGGAACAAGAGTGAGCAGGGCTTTAAGAGACTCTGGGGGTGTCACAGACCATCATTGTACTACCGACGCGAGAATTAGCAAGAGACACTAATCATGGATACATACTTACAAGTTCGAAAACAATACGACCTTCTGGTTTACCGCCAATCGTGATGTCAAAGAAGACGCGAGGCCGCTCTGACCCAATCAGTATGGAAACCAGGTAGCTTGTAAGAGCTTTAGTACTCACTGGTGTCACCCTCCGCCATGGTGGATCTTAGAGGGTAGGATTGAGACTGGCACTAAGTTGGACCTCTGGTGGGTTTGACTGCTCACCAGCAGTTCAAAGTTGCGGCTTAATGAGTTTTCATTTTGAGGCTCCTGAAGTGTGGAAGCTTCCAGCATTTTGTCCAAAATAAAGCTCTCGGCGCGGGGAAGGCAATCAAACAACGCAAACCAGCTCTTCGTAAGGCAAACCGCCGGACGCAGGCACACGGCGACTCAGCGCATCTACAAGGCGCACGGTAATCTATGCAGGTGATCGTAGAACTGAACTTCTTGCCCTTCAGTACAGCTTACAAAGTTAAATTCATGGTTTTGATATTGATTTATTTTCAGACATCGATGCATGTAAACGACGAGCGTTCCTACGGCAAGAGTACCAATAGAACCGGGCACTTGCACTATGACAACACCAGCCTTTTTCTCACTGCTTCATAGTCCTGCGGCTTGCGACCAAACAGTAGACAAAGATGTATAAGGCTCATGAACGAACACGTCCTGACTCATCCGGTAATCGGGCAAGAACCCATGTCAAGCTTCTTCGCTGGCCCAGAAGGCGAGATGTCAAAGTCGAATATATCCATGGGTACACCCATCGTAGTGCAGGCATTTGGAATCTGGAAGGTTGTCAGTCAAGAGCAGCGTGTTTCCATGGATGGTAATACTCACGTCTACGATCCCCGCAATGTGGCCCTCAACCGGTGCACAGCTCAGGAGCAGGTAGATCTGGTAATCACTATACCCATATCGCTTCAAATACTCAATCACACGGAGACTCGTCTGCTTGTACGCCACATATGTGTCCATAAAATATTGCTTGCCCTTTTCATCGACACTGAATCCTTCGAACGTAAGGTAGCGGCCAGGTCCGAATTGGGGTTGCACCGGACCCTGGTGGAAGATGGGGGACTTCAGTCCGAGATCTGCTATTCCATTCTTCATGACGTTGAATTTGATAGTAATCTCGCCGGCCATCTCAATGGCACCACAGAATGAGATCTCCCCGTCACCCTCTGAGTGAAATTAGTTTCGTTTTTTCAGAAGTGCGACTCAAAGACTCACGGGAGAAATGTAGATCACCAACGCTAAACTTAGCTCCCTTCACGTGGACGGGCAGGTAGACTTTCGAACCCCGGGAGAGATTTTTGATATCGCAGTTACCCCCATGCTCCGGACGACCTGGAATTGTTCGCGCTCCCTCTTTTCCTATTTTCTCCTTGATGGCTTCATCAGTCTCGTGACCGGTATGACAATTCTTTGGCTCAGGAGGTTGTGCCACAGGTCGATCAAGCGTGTTGGCCGCAATGAGTTCGGATTCTCGCTTGTTCCACTCCGCCAGGACTCCTGCCGACGGTGCGCAGCCAAGGATGCCCGGATGTATTAGACCAGCGAAGCGAACGTGAGGAATGTGGCGTGAAGAGCAAAATATTCCTTCGAAGTCCCAAATGGCTTTGGCCGCCTTAGGGTAGAAGTCATCGAGAAAGCCACCTCCATTCTCACGTGCAAAAACGCCAGTAAAGCCCCAAGGATGGTCTTGAAGAGGTTGCACGTCCTGAATCTCTACGATGAGAATATCGCCCGGCTCGGCAGTCTCAATCTCAAAAGGTCCGGAGAGGTAGTGAACCTTAGTTAGATCCACGTTTTTGACATCTTCCGCAGAGTCATTGTTGCCAATTTGGCCTCCTGTCCAGTCGACACATTGAATTTTGACCACTTCTTCGTTTTTAATAGTACCGCAAAACGGGACTATGGAAGGCCGGGTATTAGCGGGCTGCAATATCTCTGTGAACGGATAGAAGTACCATCAGGATGCCATCTATTCTACAAAGAGAGTTAGCTCGCCGAGGTCGGCTAGACAGGCTTTCGTACATGAAGGTGAGGCTGCTCTGAAGCCGGCTTGTTAAGGTCCACTTTCAACGCTGTGCGAATTGGTCCCAACCCCATGATTGTCATCAAATAATTATGCTACGGTAGAAGAAACAATAGAATAACAGGATACAACAGGATAGGAATGAAATTCTGTGAGAAAGATAGGAGGTAGATATCAAAGCGGGGAACAGACAAGGCTACTGCCCCGCATAATAGTCCGTTTCTGCAGAGGAATCACTTTTGGCAATGAGCGCTTGCCGGGATGACGTCTGTGAAAGTCGCATATTGGAATTTGCTTTACGCGTTTGAATCATGGCGTGTCAATTGGAGTCCCTGATAAGCCTGACAAGAGTTTGGGTACGGTGGGCGATGACTGAATGAGGGGAAAGGCTTCCACATTAGTCCCCGTTAGGAAGCCCACAGATAGCAACCCTTCTGCAGTTGCGAAAAAGTAACATCGTGGATATTCCGTGCTTAGTAGTATATATAGAGAAGTTCTGCGTACGTAGAAAAGCATAAAATGGCGCTGCGTATGTTGCGCATAGCATGCAAACAGCGTTGGGGATAACATTACCTCAATTGCCGGAGGAGAGATAACTGGGGGCCAATAGCTGGCGTGTTATGGAAGTTTGATAGCCTCACGCAGAGTGGATCCGGCTGACTAGAGGCAGATCAAGATCGATTAACGCAAGTTGCGGCTGGCTGGAGGCCAATGTGATGACCTGGCAGCTTCCAGCCTTATTGTCAAAAATGCCTTGACCTAGGGATCCTAGCTGACCAATGTTCTCAAAGTTCTGCCGCTGCTATAAGGTTTATGGCGTCTATGCTGCAAGGTTCCGTATTTTGTCATTCATGAGCTCACTCTGACTTGCGGAGGACACACAACTAGTGTTCATAAGCATTGTATGCATGTCGAATCCTTCACAGTCTCCGTTGCCCGACCGAGTCAAAAAGAGGCTATTGAGCTCTACTATTGAGAGGGACCAGCTGCAAAATCGCTGTGCCTTCTCGTTCGAAACTGGAATGTTCCTCCGATTAGTTCCGAGAAAGATTAATAAGGTAAAGCGGGATAACCAAGCAAGAGCCTCAATTCCAGCAAGGAGCCCTTAGGATTTTAGTTGCCCAGAAATCCTGAATAGGGATTAGATTCCATGGTGGGGACCCAGCTCCGCTTTCTTTGCTTTGTGAGCATCTTGGTGCGAATTACTGCAGTAAGGCAGACTGAGTGCAAGATTTGTCGAAGGCGCTAGTCTAGCAGCTCCTGGGGTAAGTCTTTGGATAAGTTCGGGTTGATCTCCGACATAAGTGCCTCCTTCGTCCCTTCAGCTTTCACCGGCTTCGGTCGTTCCGATGGTGGAGAAGTAGCGAAGTTATCCAGGCCTTTTTTCGGGGGATTGGTATCGATTTCCAGGGTCACCTTGGTCTCATATTAGCCCAAACTTACTAAAGAGACGATGGTAAATTGCTGAGATTTACCGCGCCATCTTCACTGCGATAGTCAACCCCAACTGCGTTATTTTCACTTACCGGTCCATCATTGACCAAACCCACTTCCATCATGGCCTGGAACAAACCGTTCTTCACCCTCTCAGCACCATGAAGCTCTTTAACCTTTGAGACAAAGTGTTCATAAAGCTCTTTTGCGACGTCTGGCTTCGCGGCGCCGTGGAAATCAGGTTTATTGCCCTTTTTGGTAGAGGCAAATAGCGTGAATTGAGACACTGCCAGGGCATCAGAAACGAGATGTTCCTGCATGAGCATGACGCACCACAAAGGATCTCGCCCCCTACATCTTGAACACTTCTCTTCCACTGCGAGGCATTAGAGCATTTCGGTAAAAGACGCCCTGAACATTACGCCAACATTAGAATCATCTGGCCACATTTTCAATTTTACGATGCGCGAGGCAGCCGTCTCGGCATCTCTTTTGATGTCATCCGGGCCAACCGCCGCGAACACCAAAATCCCTTTGCCGATTGATGCAACCAGTCGCTTGTCGACCGTGACTGACGCAGATGTGACTCGCTGAAGTATTGCTGTGAAGATTTAGGGTGAACAGACTATGATTCCGGGAACGGCACTTTACTCTTCATAAGTACGGAAGCGTGCGTGATTCAACGTGTGATCACTGCTGGCTCAAGTGTCGCATGGGTTCCTCGTTCACAGCTCAGCAAAACGTGCTGGGGTCTGGGAAATACGGGTTGATTTGACTCATGTCAATGTATTAGAGGCTAGCGAGAAATTAAGATATCACTGAGGCGGTGAGAATTTGAATCAAGCTTAGCAATGGGCTGAGAGAAGTGAGCCGGGGTAGAAGACTGCTAAAGAGTTTTCCTTGCAGCGTCACTCCGTTCCGCCAACCTGGTTGATGCCAAGAGATGTTCCCGATGAAGCCTAGTGTGTTGGAAACCTATGCAGGCGCGAGACAGGTACGTACCGCGAAAACATCACCAAGTGCTGGACGGCACACCAGAGAGATGGAACCACGATCGCAACTCTTGCGTAAAGAATAGAATACTCATCTTACTTATTGGGCCTCTTACAGAAGCTTCATCTTGAGACCAAGACCTCTTCAGCCTTACCGATTCCCCCAGTCTTTGTTTGCTGCATGAATTTCCAATATGGCAAGTCGAAAACTCCAACAAGACATCGACAAAACGTTCAAAAAGGTTGCAGAGGGAATTGAAGAATTCAATGCAATCCACGAAAAGATCTTAAATTCGACCAATGCGGCGCAAAAAGAGAAGCAGGAGGATCTGCTGAAGCGCGAGATCAAAAAGCTCCAACGACTACGAGATCAGATCAAGACGTGGGCTGCAGGAAACGAGGTCAAAGACAAAGGTCCATTACTGGAGCATCGGAAGAAAATCGAAAAAGTGGGATCCCACCGAGCGGTGTCTATGCTAGGCTGACTTGCGATAGTGCATGGAACAATTCAAGGCAGTGGAGAAGGAGATGAAAACTAAAGCCTTCTCGAAGGAAGGCCTATTACAAGGCGGGAAGCAAGATCCACGGGAAAAGGAAAGAGAAGATTTATGCGACTACCTTTCAGACACGCTAGACGAAATACAAAGGATACTGGAAACGTTTGAAGCAGAGGAAGCAGGCTTACAAACAGCTCTCAAGAAGAACAAACGGGATACTGCAAAAAATGATAGGCTGGCTGATATCCACACGATAACAGACCGCTTCAAATGGCACGAAGGCAAATTAGAGCTGTTACGCAGAGCTTTGCAGAATGATAGCGTTGAAGCGAGTCAAGTTGCTGACTTGAAGGACGAGATCAACTACGTCTTGACAGATGGCCAGGTAGCTGATTTTGAGGGCGAGAACGATGCTATGTATGATGATTTCAATCTCGACGCGGAAGAGGCGACCTATGGAATGAACAACGAAAACGATAAGATATCATCTCAAGATGCACAATCTGTCCCTGGGGAACCTGAGCCAGAGCCTGTGAAGATAACCAAGGTCAAATCAGAGCCTACTGCTGGTAGAAGACCTTCAACGCAATTGAATTCTAAGTCGCCAGTTCCACAATTGGCTACGCTGGTAACAGCTCCAACCACCAATATCCCCCTCCCGCCATTACCTAAAGATCAATCCATGAAGCCAGCGCCGATACCAACCCGACAACCTGGTGAGACTATGAAATATGCTTCAGCTGCAGCTGCAGCCGCTGCGAGCGACAAGAATGGAGTTGGTATCGCTCCTTTGCCGCCCCCGCCATCAGCGCATACTGCGCCATCCACACAAGCGCCGCTTGCAAAAACGATCGACACGATCTCACCTAGCACAGTGCCAGCGCAGCCAGTTGACAAAGCAGCACACTCAATACCACCAAGCATTGACGGGTCCACTGGACAAGATGCATCAAAATCTCCAACTCTCAGTCAAGCCAGTGCTAGTGGCCCAGCGGCCAGTGTGCCTAGCAGTGTCCCCCCAACACCAGCAATGGAGAAAGCTGAAAACATTCAAGCACCTGTCATCGCAGACGAAAGTCGCTCCACGAACGGTATGCTTGCTGATGGAGAGGAGGAAGAGTCAATATATCACCTACCTCCTGGACTTGAAGACCTCGTCCAGTCTTTTGAGATGGCGAGAAGTCGGAAGAATGACGACGTTACATCACCAGCGATACAGAAACTTCTCTCCGTCTCCCAGATGAGCAGTCCAGAGGCGCAAGACGCGGATCGACCACGGCACTACAAGCCAAGCTTCAGATACAATACACCTGCCTGGTACCCTCAGGAACCTCTGCATCTATTCGACGATCCGCGGATGTATGAAAATGGGAAAGTGGAACCTGATACTCTGTTCTACATTTTCTACTACCGGCAAGGCACTTACCAGCAGTATCTCGCCGCAAAAGCTCTGAAAAGCCAGAGCTGGAGGTTTCACAAACAGTACCAGACGTGGTTTCAACGCCACGAGGAGCCAAAAACCATCACTGAAGAGTTTGAGCAGGGAACATATCGATTCTTTGACTATGAAAGTACATGGTGCGTTCGTCCCTCGGGGTTTCTCGTCGCGACTAACATAGTTTGTTTCTCGTCACTAGGATGAATAGGCGGAAGGCAGATTTTAAATTCGTCTACAAATTCCTGGAAGACGATCTGTAGCATGAAAGCAGCACCAAAGGCGACACTGGAAGATACTAGTAGGGAAGGCTTCGAGAAACTTTTAAGTGAAGCTCCCTGAGCTCATAATGCAATGAATCAGGCTGCCATGCCTTGTAACCATATCCTTTTCGCCCCAACTTATACCTTACTTTCTTTCTGTCACGTGGACACCGATCCTTGTTTTACCTTGAATTGATTGCTTCTGTCCTAATCAACTTACTTGAAACAGTGGCAGGATGCTAGGCAGTCTCTTCCCTTTGCGTCTCTCAGAATTGATTCTCGCAAACAAGCGTACCAGAATGATATAAGGAAAGGCAACTAGGCAAAACTTCTTTGCCTGGGCTGCCGCCCCCATTGTCCGCCTTAGCTTCGAGACCATTCTTCAGCCCCGGAAACGCGCGCAATGCTGCAAAACGGCAGTTCCAATTCAGCCTCGAACTCCTGGAGTACCCTTTTCCCTTGATAGTAGTTGCTGCCGTCCGTCTATTCCTTCTAGGGAAGAGCCCCCAACAAGCTCCTATGTTGATTTGGAAGGTCGGTTTCTGTCAGCATCGAGAGTTGTGGGCATAGCAAACGCTGACAAAGAAGTATCGTTGCGAGCTAGGAAAATTTGATACTTCTGTTTCAAAGTTGACACGGTGATTTTGCCTATCTAGGTATGTCTGTACGATTATCTTCCCCTAGCGTGCGAACACTGTTGTTCGGTGCGTCAACCCGCACAGGCAAATGCCTTCAGCTTGCATTGGGCCAATGAACATAACCACTAGCTCGAAAGTGACATACTGCCAGCAACTCCTTTCGCCAAGCTTATTTGCCGCGAAACAGGTAACGTGCTTCTTCACTAGGGCGGAGAGAGGTCCTTGTGACAACCTGGTTCTTGTCTTTCTCGTCGGGCTAATCATCCGTTGTTGGCGGTCTTGAAGCGGATGTTGACATTGTTCCCGCCATGTGGGTCGCTCCCTCCCAGCTGTGAGTGACGGCGCAATTGTGCCTTATTGAATACCAATTCATTTCCGCTCGCCCATCTTATCAAGATTGATTGCCACCCTGTCGACGCTGCTACATGTTCCAGAATGCCGTGAGGCAATCTTCACGTGGCCATGACGAGCTGCGGCCATCAGCATGAGCCTTGCACAAGTTCCCCGATGATTTCAGCATTTAATATCTAATTCTCCGAGACAGCGGCCAGGCCGTTGAGCCTCACGGATGCGTTCACTTTAGTCACGGAAAGGATTGCTGCTGGAGCTGGCACCAGTGCTAGTATTTCCAGCTCTATAAAAGCCCCAGAGATTTTCCATCATGGGAAAGCATGCAGCAGCAGCATTACCATTTGTTCAAGCAAGCATCAAAGATGCCTGACTACTACGATCCGGTATTTAACTTGGCCATTCTTACCCAGACCATATACTAAGATTGTGCAGCGCTACATCCCCCAAACGCCACCAAGATATCTTTGTCTCGCTCCTAACTGCAATGCAAGCTTCGGACGCACTGCCGATCTAAGCCGTCACTATCGAACCATTCACTATATCGATGGATACTATGAATGCCCCTACCCGAATTGCAGTCACAAAGGAAGCCAAGGCTTTACGAGAAAGGACCACTTAGTGGAGCACAAAAGAAATTATCACATGGAAGGTCGCTAGTGACAGGGGAATACCACCCGTCTCTGGGAGTAACGGGCGAATGGGAGGTTGAGTTGCGGATTTGAAGCAGCCATAGAAACACTTCATTCATTTCTGGAGTAGAGTGTGGAAGCAAGGATGAGTTGCGGGATTGAGTTGGTGAAGCTGTTTGGTCTGTGTGTTCTGTTTCCAGCATTTGTTAGAGTATAGATAGACTTAGAGGTTACACTGTGGGGCGCCCGACCTATTCGCTCGTTTAGTCGGATTTCATTTGTATGAAAGTATGTATAATGATTTTTCCCAATGTTAGCGCCAAGATGTAGACACTGCTCGCTTACCATTCTGTGCCAGCTAAGCTTCCGTAATGTTTTGCGCTTCCGTGGGTGATGTTACATAATTGCAGAGCCCCTTTTTCCCTCTCCTCGCATGCTCTAATTATACGCACCACGTGAGACAGTCGCACGAACCGCTCGCAGGGCTGCGTTCACAAAACTCTAACCAACTTCGTCCTGCCAAGCTGCACAATTTCTCGCTAAACCTATCCCGGAAGTCGGTGAACTCCGGCGCTTCCCCTGGTTCGGATACCGAACGGCTCAAGCGCGCCAACGAGGAGAGAGTTAGAATGGACCGGCTACGGCGACAGTTCCCGGTTCTACATGTACACACCCATTTCTCGGAAGTCCGCAGTTAAAGTGCAACACTCGCGCCAAGCAATCCGGGAATCATGGCTGGAGATATATCTAGTGAGGGGTGCTCGAGGCTGGGCAAGGAGGAGGGGAGAGCCTTTGGTGTCCACCAAGGGAGGCTTGCGGCAGGGACTAGCTGAGAGACAAAAGAAATATCCAAGGACGCCTTAAACCTCGACACAGATTGCTTCACTCTGACCAAGGGTAGCTTGGCCCATCACACTCACGATCAGACCCTCCTATCATTGTTTAAAGTGCAGGCTTATCGTCGCAAACAATCCTCCCCGGCCAGCTCTTCTCCACGACAAGTCGGACATTCCTTCCCTGCAAGCGTATTCTCACAACTCTTGACTGTTCTTCCGTATCACCGGCCAGTACCGTCTGCAAGCGTTTGGAAATCTTTAGTCAAATACCGCTCCGGTTTCGCCAAGGTCAAAGGCAAGGCCGTCGGAAATGGTGAGGAAGAATAGCATCGAGCGGCATGAAAGGGACAAGGAGTTTGAAAGCTCTGGGCGTTGCACGGATCAAGAATCTTGGTGGGACGAGAAAGATGGAGTGAGAAACATCAATACCGGGAGAAGGAGATGGAGTTGGAAGCTCGGCTTTGGCGAGAAAATCAGTGAGAAAAGACTATGGGAGGTGCTCGATGATGAGGAGGATGAACGGCCGCAGCGCCACCCTTCTGCCGTAATACCAGATCAAGGTTTTAACAGGAGTCTTTATAAGAAGGGGACGCGAAGGATGAGGTGGAAGGAGAGGATGAAATCTGCTTGGGTCAGGATACAGAGTGACTGTCCGCATTGTTCGGGCCTCTATCCACATCCATAAATTTATCTGAGGCGCAGTGAAGAGACATAATTGCAGATACCAAATGTGACTTAAGTTTCCAGTCGCGGAAAGCGGGCAAATCCACCGATCAGGAGCTGGGCATTTCGGTACATCATAAGTGGGGGTTTTTGGCCCCATTGCTTTTCTCTGTACGACAGTGACCAATTCCAAGATACCTTCGCCGTTTCGAACTCACAACACTAATGTATAGCCTTGGTTCAAGAAGTCCTTTGTACGAGACCATCCGCGGTCTCACATAGCCTTTCGGTTTTGCGATTGCAACTTGGCGTGAAAACGATCCACCAACATATCCTTGGGGAGGTCATAGGGCAATTTCAGCCAAGTTAGTCCTCTCTGAGAAGGAGGACCACATAGCTTTCATTGCACTGAAGTTTGCATTAGCCATGGACTTATTGATCATCCTTTCATGTTTGAGTATCATCACTTCTATCGCAAGTTGTGCGCCGTCTCTTGAAATAACAATCACCCCCGGTTTCGACCCCTACGGAAGAGCCTTGTATCTCGAAATCAGGACAACTATTGGAACGATTTCGCATTGTGACAGCCAGGATGTACTTGAGCAGCTGTCAGGGAATCACGAAGGAGCCGAGATTGAACTGTTGGACGCGCTCGAAGAATTCGACCACCATGGGCCGCTCTCGGTATCGCAGAGTAATTCTCTTATTCACCAGTCTGCTCAGCGAGAGCGAGCTTCGGGGCAACAACCCAGTGGACGCGCCTATTTTCACTATCGTGCATGGCCAATTAGCAAGAACTCTTCATTTCCATGCAGGGGAGATACCGACCTCCAATATGAAGGTGGGGGCCTTAGCGGTTCTGGTCGTGGGTTTCTTAAGCTCCCCTCCAGTTTAAATGAGTACAACATTACCATTTCATGGAACCTCACAAAAGCGCCGCATGGTAAGAAGTACGCAATGTCGCTGAGCGATCAGGACTTAGCCATCCCAAGAAGTCCACAGATCCTGTTGGAAACCTACTTCATCATTGGCGAACTACGCAGCTACGCCGAAGGAGATTTTGGCCTCTACTGGATTGAAGAACCCTATTTTTCTGCCCCTGCTCTCGGGACTAAACTCGACTCACTCTATACTCAAATGGCTCGTTTCTTTCGCGACCCAATTTCACAATACCGAGTCTTCATCAGACACAATATGCATCTCTGCGAGGCAGGAACTGGCCTTTACCGTTCCTTTGCGTTTAGCTGGTCTGATCTGTCCCTCATACGACGCAGCGACCACGAAGTCTTAGAGTTTATCGCGCACGAAATGGTCCATAATTGGATTAGACTTGAGAGTGCTGACGAACATTTCTCCAACATGTGGTACCTCGAAGGCGGCGCCGAGTACTATTCTATTGTCCTGCTGTACCGCCTTGGATTCTTTAGCGAAAGCGAATTCCTGGCAGCCATGAACGAAAAAATGTCAGAGTACTACACGAGTCCCTCTCTCAATCTTACTAACGAAGAGATTGCCGACTCAGTCTGGAGCGATCCGCACGCTCAGCTGATGGGCTACCAGCGAGGCTTCGCGTACTTCGTGAATCTTGCTGCCCAAATCGAGCATCAGTCTTCTGGACGCCATTCACTTGATGATCTGATTTTGAATATGGTGCAGCGACGACTAAAAGGTAAGGCGTACGGTGTGCCAGAGTGGTTCTCACTTCTTGTCGGTGAGCTTGGCTTTTCCGCTGTTCGAGAATACGACGCTATGGCAGACGGTGAGCTGATCATCCCACGGCGTGACAGTTTAGGACCCAACTTCATCTTGAGTGAGACTAGGCAAGAGCAATTCGCCCTTGGCTTTTCAGAAGACAGTGTTGCACCAGGCAACGGAATTGTCAAAAACCTAGACGCGAAGTCACATGCCGCACAAGCGGGAGTGCGAGAAGGCGACATCATCTCACCGAGGAGAGACCGTATATGGCATGCTATAAAGTGGAACTGCAATTACACCTTGATAGTTCTCCGTGAAGGGCAGGAAGTTGAACTGTCGTGGTTGCCGCGTTCGTTTGAAAAGGTCCCTAGTTATCAGTGGACCAGACGTGACACTGACCTTGGGGGACAACAGCACCCATTATTCTCCTAGATCGGAAGCCTTTGACGACATCGTGAATCCTATCTAGTCGACAGCTGTCACAGGCAAAGGTGCTAAATGGCGTTGAGTCCGAAACGGGGGAAATTGGAAATGGTTTTCGATGGCGTGACAGAACAAAAGCACGAGGTCCTTCCGGCAAACGCGTCCCGACTCACGTGTTTGCCACGTCGCCAAGCTCGGATTGATTTCTTTCTATCTCAGCCTCACTGCCTCGTCCCTAAAATGGTAACGCCTTTATGCCAAGCTCCCTCGGTACGGATAATTGACGCCAAGAAGCCCTCCGATAGGGCCGCAAAGACCCCGCTGCCAACGCCTCATTCGCGACACGAGGTACAACCAGGAGACCAATGGCGTACCACCAGGTCTAGAGCTCTCTGCGCCCCAAGCTAGGGCAAATGAGATGCTCAGAAGGCAATGCATTGTTTGCTAGAAGAAAGCCTCGGGCAGCCTCGCGATGACGCTGACGGATGGCTAGGCGAGGATTTAAGTATGGTCTGTCCCGTGACCACGGCGTTGGATCAGGGACGTATAATCGGTATCGTAAACGCGGAAAGAAGTGACAGTATCAGAGAGCTTTCTCGTGGTCACAAGGGGTATTGAGCGATCGAAAAGTTTTCAGCGACTTTCATTATCTATTCTGGCGGCCCTCCGCTCTGATATCGATGGACAAAGTCTACAGGTTCTCACTGTGCAGGAATTTTTAAGCTGAAACGTGACTCGTAGCGAGGCTATACTGTACGTACGAGCAGTTTTTGTTTGCCGAACCCCTCGCTCCGAAGTCGATCAGTCCCGCGGCTCGAACGACAACATTGTTCTGCCCTTGTGGAGGAACTTCTAGTCTGCCAAAAGCCCGGCGGCGCGGAAGGATTGGGATCAGGGAGGATGTGCGAAGATCCTCGCCTCACTCTTGGCACTCCCGGCCCCATGAATCCCGCTGATGTACATTCGTGCGGTAAATGCGACACTCAACAGCATACTCTTTGCAAACGACACCCACAATGGCACTAGCCTTAACGGCACTTCACTTGCAAACCTCGTCTGCCACCTCTCACCCCATGCCTGCGCCCTAACCACGGTACTAATCCCTTTCATCGGCGCAATCTCCATAGGCAAAAGCTGCGGCTCCATCTCAACCTTTCTCGCTGGCTGGTTTGCCTGGTTCCCTGCGCTCCGCACTAACCTAACCGCTCTTTTCGCCCTTGGCCAAGTCATCATCTTCGGACAGTACGCTGGCTTTGGCGACGCGAGCGGCGCCCTTGAGGCGGATGACGAGAATGTCACCTTCCTGTGGTTCGCCGGCTGGGTGTTTGCAACGTACTACTAGCCTGTCGTGCAGATGCTGAACGTCGGGAGAGCCTTGGAGATTGCGGTAACGGCGCTACCACCCATACCCGAGACGAGGGCGAGATACGAATAGATAGTTGATGAACGCTGTCGGCGCTTGAAACCAGTCGTAATATTCCTTTTTGACCTTTTGACTGCCGCATCACTCTACATACTCGGCGTCGTTTCCACAGCTTTGCTGATTATAGCCGCGACGGAATAGACTGTCTCGTCGTACGCTATCGTCGTATACGTTCTCTTCGCATCGACCTGGCCTATATTCAGCTTCATCTTTACTCGTCCCACGGACGCAGCCGAGTCCAACAAGACTATCCTCAAAACGATTGGGGGATTCTTCATTGGTTGACTTATCGGACTTTTCGTTGCAACGCCGCCATACATTGTGCCGATGTTGGCGGCGAGCTCTCCGAAGGTGGCCTCCAGGCTTACCTGAAGTGCGAGTCGGTTGCTGTCTGGCAGAGTTCTGTCGTGGGTTTTCCCTTGACCATAGGCTAGGAGCCTTTTTGGTGGAGCCAAGCCGCTGAGGAACGTATGCAGGCTCGTAACGTAATTCCAATGTCCATAATGGATGTGGAATTGTGTCAAATTCCCCACATGTAAAATTCGGTTAGCTAGTTATTTGGGTGTCGTCGTAAGCATTCAGACTATGATGCAGCAGGCGGAATTATCGTATTTTGTCCTAATGATACCGGCGTCGCCACTTCGTCTAATCTCCCACCAGGCGAGATACTGCCCTCCGCTCCTAATCCCTCGTACGTCTTTTCACCAACCAACCAAGTCGGCGGCATTCTCTTCTCGTCTAGGCCGTACATAATGTACTCCCTTACTGTCTGAGGACGCGGAGTCCGCTCTCTTCTTTTGGTTAGCCTCCTCCCCAGAGTCATTGCTCGTTGTAATCGGCTGGTGGCTGGGACATTTCCCTCCGGAGCGGTGGGTACTGGAAAACTAAATTCGGTCTTCCTTCCATATCGGGGCGAAGAGGCCAGCGTATAGTCCTGCGACAAGCGGCGAGAGGCAGAGGTCAAGGAGCGGCGCAGCAAACGCACGGAATTAGACATAGTCTTACGAAGGCCGTCTTCATCGTCTGACGAATCGTAATCTGGCTGAGAAGTCGTTCTATACGAGTCCCTTGGCTGATCTGCTGGCAACAACACACCGTACCGGGCTCCAGGCGCGCCCTCATAGATCCGACCACGTCCATCACGATATGAGTATGTCTGGGTATCGGCATCGTAGCCGATACGAATCATGCCCTGCGGCAGGCGGTAATCATCCGATTCGAAGCGAGAGTAATTTGCCATTTCAAAAGGAAGAAAGTTGGGTTAAAGATGGGTAGAGCAGGATGGGAGATAAGGATGCCTATAAAGAAAAGAAGAGCTTCGGTGGAGATCAGCGCAACGGCGCTGCACAGCCTCGCACATAAAGCTAGACCGAGAGGCGTTTCCATTGCACATCACCGATGCTGTAGAAGGAATAATCACTTAAAGCTTTCTTGGTAAACAAGAAAGTCAATTGGTTACGGCCTGGCCAATGAAACGTCAATGCCCGCAATGGCGTCCGATTCTTAGGCAAACAAATAGCCTCAGGCCAACGCTAGACGCGCAGAGCCGAAGGCATTGAATTCAATCGAACCCTCACAGCCCCGTCTATGATAGTCCGTATAGCATCGCTCATTTTTCCGGTACGAAATCATAGCCTGAATGCAGAAAGAGTCACTCATTGAAACTCGGGAGTATGCGGTGCGACAAGCACTAAACCCTAAGCCCGTTGTTCTCTAAACGGGCAAGGCTCAAGAACCTCAATCCTGCGGAGTGAAAAGTTCTTTAACATCTTTTGAATCAGCATTGAATAGGGAGGAGAGTTCCCTCTAGTTATCACGTAAATTTGTACGTAATTACCACACGTTATACGTAACTTTATTTATACTTCTCCTCTTCTCTCTTATCGCGTCTATTCTACCCTACCTATTTAGGGTGATATGAATAACAGCCTTATAAACTATAACAAGCCCTAGTGGACCGCGGTGCGGTGCGATTCTGACTGAGGGACCGTGATTCACAGAGGTTTCGGAACGCTACATCATAGCTCGTACCACGTCAATTCAAATTCCCATTCTTACCCCCAAGATTTCCAAATCTATCTCCCAAACCTCTTCAATTCTAGGTATCTTAACGGCGGATACGAGATTCCTGCAAATCCGATAGCTACCCAGGCCCCAATATCCGCACCGTAATCCCCAATCAACGCCGCAACAGGTCCAGTATACCAGACCTGGGACATCCCCACAATTGCTCCGGCCCAACCGATGATCCAAGCAGTAAGCGCCGCTATGCCTACGGGTAACTTCTTTCTGTTCTCCCATGCAGTCCAGTCGAACGGTACGCCTCTTAGAATGCGGAAAAGAAGATGCTCCTCCAGGCCAATGGTGATCCACGGGCAGACCCAATAGCTCATGATCGGGATGAAGTCCTGAAGGATATCGAAGAGGTTATTCCGCCCGGCAACAGAGCAGACAAGCATGATCAATGTAATGAATACGCTGCATATCCAACGGGGAATCGCCTTGGCATAGCGACCAAGAATCTGGAAATCCAGGGCCGCCGAGTAGGCAGAGGGCACCATGTTGGTTATCGCACTAAGCGAGAGTAGGACAACACAGAAGCTGCCAAGACCACCGAGGCCGTCATAACAGGCGAGGAGGAGCGCGCCGGAAGAAACGTTGTAAGCGTCGTTCCATGCTGGAGTTATGAGCGTCCCAGTTCCGATGCCGACTCCGAGTAGTTGGCAGAAGAGATACGGGAGCCAATTACCGAGCCATGTTAGTGTGAAGATCAGTCGCTTAGAGGTTGTGGTTGGATAGTACACGAACCAGTCGGCGGCTTCTGCAGCAAAGCCAATGGCGCAGGCAAATTGGAGGGAAAAGAAAGACATGCGGTTCCCAGCGATAGCGCCTGGGGTGCCGATAGATGCCGAGTGTGTGTCGAAGTATTTGCCAGCAGAGCCGATAAGGATGAGCATAGCAAAAAGCTGAGGGACGAATGCGTATCTATCTCGCTGTAAGTTGAGGAACATTTTGCCGACCCTAGCCGGCGGAACAAGGTATGTCTGAAGTTTTGTAGAGCATACCTTTCAACTTTATGAACAAGGGCGATCCCAAATATTGTCACTATGCCAATGCATAATGCGGAGATGACACAGCCAACGGCAATGGTCAATCCTTTACCATTGACGGCGGACAGTATCTGCCCAGCAACGATGCAGGAGATAATACCAAAGCCTACTTGCATAATGATGTTGAAGAGACTAGCGAGCTTCGCAGGCCAGTAGCCCATGAAATATCGACCGACTATCTGTGTGTCTCGTCAGCAGAACAGACATTAGAGACAGGTAGGATGTGGGTGGCAATTCATAATAGGCAGACGGACAAGATCTTGTTGAGAGTCTAAATGGGTATTCTGCTTGCACGTACCAAGCTTCTATTCCCACTTTCCGGTCCAAACATCGCCATATAGGCCGGGCCGCAGGCCGAGAGCGCATTAGCAAAGATAACAATGCAAACACTGTCTGTCCAGCCGAGTTGGAAAACTAATGGTCCAAGCAGACCAGTGGTTATGTTCAGAGCCGCTAAATTCATGCTTGCCCAGAGCGCAAAGATATGCACATAACTGCGTGTACCGCCCGCGTGCTTCTCTTCAGGAAGCACGCGTGTGATGCCACGGGCCTCGAGCCCCGAGAGGCCCTCGACAGCAGCATTCCAGCGCGCAAGTTTGCCCTTGAGTAGATTTGGTGTTGGAGCGACCCCTTCTGCGTTCAGAGGATCGGCGGGGATTTGAACAATCTCGGCAGAAGCGCCATTGGTCTTATCTTCGGCGGCAGTATCGTTGGATTGTAACCCACCTACTTTCTCCAGATCTTCTTTACTATGGCGGGCAGCAAGCTGTTGGGGAGACTCCATAGTCGCCGAGACGTTGGAAGGAAGGAGAAACGGGAATGGCAGACCGCATGATTAAGATTACTACACTTGCCGATCAGATCTCTACTGTGATATCCGTAGATGATAGTGGCTGCGCCAACTTGGAGGGGCTTGCTGCAGGGCCTGGCTGCGGTCTTTCACCGAGCTTCCACTATTGAGCGCGGCTCGCATGTTGACGACGAATTGGGAAAGACTTGGATTCAGCTGGCATGCATGCTAGTCAGAGATGTTGTCCATGACGAGGAGGAGGTTCTGGACTTGTCAAAATAGATGGATTGGAAGTGACTGTTGTACTTTTAAAGATTAGTCTCGCTAGCGATGAGAAAGGATCGACTGGGTCACAGGCTAAAAAGAACCGCAGTGACGCACTTAGACACGGGCCATACAGTCCAATTGTCAAGATGAGTAATCCATCCCTCTACATTTTACGACGCTGTAAATCTCCGGAGTTTCGTTTTGAAACAACTTGACGAGATCTTGTTCCAGAGTTCATCGGCATACCATCATCATTATTGCGTACGGTGAGGAAAAGGAACGCCTTGCCTTCTGCTGCCCGTGGGGGGACGTTCGCTTTCAAGAGGGCGAGTCCTAATAATGTCGACGCAATACAACGCCATCCAAGGTCCTTACGATTACATCCGCGAAACATCGATCGCCTATATCGAACGTGAAAACGTTCAGATGACTATTGCGCCCTTCATCAAGAACGCCCGTGTCCTCGAGCTTGCATGCGGTTCTGGCTATTATACGTACTGTTTCTTGCAATGGGGCGCTAGGTCAGTGGTCGGTGTAGACATATCTTCGGCAATGATAGAACAGAACCACCGCCTAGGGAACACTATCGCCGACACTGAAGGGAAAGTCGATTTCATCCTCGCTGATTGCTCGAAGCCAACATCTTACCCTGGCGGACCATTCGACCTAGTGTTTGGCGCTTGGCTGCTCAACTACGCTCCTAACCATGCTGCTATGGTCGAAATGTTCCGTAACATATCTTTGAACCTTAAGGAAGGTGGACATTTTGTTGGTATCACGGTGCCACCTTCCAAGGATGTGCTTGCATCTATGAATGCAGAACTCAAAGCGAGACCACCGCCCTTGGGCTCTGGTTTCTTGTACTACAACTTCATTAATGACGTGGAAGATGGCATCTACTTCCATGTGCACGGCGATACGCCGATTGGCGATGTCGATTTTGACAATTATTGGCTGAAGGAGGACGTTTATCGGGCTGCTGCGAAAGAGGCTGGCATGACGGGGGTGGTGAGTTGGGGTGTCACCAGCGTTCCAGAAAGGTATTTCAGCGGAAAGGAGCCGGGAGGAGCAAGCATGGAGGAACTGAAAAGCTATCAAACAGTACCAAATTACGGAGTTATCGTTGTTGCAAAATAAATGTTGTTCTGAGTTTGACCAGTTCGGGAACTACGGTATGAACATCCTAGGAAGATCTGTGGGACTTGGAGAGACACAGTGTATCTTCCCAGCCTCTCCTCAACAGTATGTCCCTGGCAAACTCTCGCTGGGAGTCTTTGACGCCTTTGCTCGTTGGAGACTTACAAGCCTTATTCCGATTCAAAAGAACGCAAAGAACTATTGGCGACAGATCGGGAGTAAATAGAGATATACCTACATGTTGGATAAGCCAATACTGACTCACACGTTTCGAATCGACTTCAGGAAATGGCTGCCATAGCACCGGGTCTCCGCGCCATCCGAGACTGTTGGGGAAAGAACGGGTGCATACGGAACGAATGTGGTACTGGGACTTCCGTCCCTTGTTGGAAACCGTGAAGAGTACGCCCCCGACCACCATGTGGTATTGAAGACGCACACGATGATTACTGGGAGGGTATTCTTGCTGTGAGAAGCCAAACATCGTATTGACTGAAATAGGGCACGGACGAGATTGATTAGACGCAACGACGCTTGGAGAGTTAACCTTAGTAACAGTATCGTAAGCAATCTCACCGCCATTAAAAATTAGAAAGCAGTCTTGGAAATTCGTCAATGGAGGAGGGGCCAGTATACGGGCCCGAAGCTGACGCACGGCCCCGAAAGTGAGAGGCAATCTCTGATGATGATAACGATGATGATGCAAACGTGACATTGACATGGAGAAGCTTTTCCTCTCTGGTTTTGCAAGGAAAAACGACAGTTCGATGAAGCTACGCGGCCCGGGGATGGAGATGACCAAGTCTTGTGAGGACCTCGACGCTGGAGCCAATAGATGAAAAGGTATGAGCGCGATACTGCATATCTGGCGATCGAGATAGCCTACACCTGCCAGCCAAGCTGAAGGATGCGTGATGATGGAGGTCACTTCTTTGACGCGAGCCCGAGGCCATGGCCGAAAAGAATGCAGTTGAAGGTCTAGTTTCAGAGACTGAGTTTATGATATGGCCGTATTTCCGAGCGGGTTTGTTCGGCGTGCCATGCGATAGAAGAGTCGTGGAGGAAGACATCCTGATCAAAAGAGGAAGAGAGGGGATGTGAGATGCATGGGGGCCTTTGTTCCAGAATTGCGCAGTAGGATTGAGCGAGCGGCGAGCCTGGGATTCATGTAGTAATAACACCTCTCGCGGTAGGGATTTCTGCGACTGTTCAAGCGAGTGTTGATAAGCAAGGCGACCAAGAAGCCGAGCCGGCAGTCGGAAATCCACGAGACCCAAACCGGACTAGCCGGGACTTGGCAGTCGGGGGCACATCGGCCGCGCGGCGAAAGAGACGCCGGGGCTCCGACCTCGAAATCGCCGAGACAAGGCGAGGTTACGCGTCTTCATGTCTGCGAGTCAAGGCTGAAGCGACGCCATGCCGACTTCTGCCTCTTCAACACCTCCCGCGCTTAACCGGTGGACCGTCAATTTCCCTTATTCTTTGGGTGCAATTTTTCTTTATTACGAACTCCGGCCATGTCTGCGGCTAGTCGAAGCACTTCTCTTCCGACTTCGAATCAAATGTACGATTCATCTCAAAGATGCAGGCAGGTCCCGCTCCAAGTCGATGCGTCCTATGGAGCCACTCTCCACCTTCTTGCAAGCCTCAGGCGGGCCACGATACTCACTTGGGCCAGCGACAGTAAAGGTACTCAGTGACGTTGGAAGAAACGCGTTATCTGAGGTCAATCATTTCCCAATCTGAGGCTCTTCCGTCAGACCATTGGACGCCAAACAAAGACGTTGATGGTCAAGCGTCCGCTTATGCACCAAACACGTGGTGAAATGGGCGGTAGACGCTTATGCGGAACGGAGCACATGATGGCTCAAAATGGACTCAGAGGCGGTCAAGCTGGTATGGACGTATCTCTGCAAGCACTGTTGATGACACGATTTGAGGATCAACAACCACGTGTTTGATGTTTTGACACAGACACGTATGCAACGAAGATAATCACCGAATTTGCCCATTGTGAGACCACAGGTTCAAGGCTCGCTATCGTGAGGATTTTACCAAGCCGGGGAGTATTTCCGTATCGCAGAGATTCGCCGTAGCAGCGTTGTTTCCGTCACAGAATTCCCGGACTATCTCGGAGAATCATCTTCATGGCAACTAACGCGAAGGACAAAGGGGAGGAAGAGGGCAGGCGTTGGGGAGCTCGAAATTCAACTGCGGGCTTCTGTACTTGCGGCGGCGCAGCTTTCCATTTCAGGCAAGGTCCACGCTCGTCGCACAGCAACCATTGTCTCGATTTTGCGGTACTCGTGGGCAACAAAATTATCACACAAAATGGTGATGGAAAGACTCCCGAAGCTGCACACCGTTGACCTAATGCTTGACCTGTGGGGCAATTACGACAGCTCTTCAAACAAAGGGTCATGCTGGATCCTGCACATGCACCCCTCAATGTCTGTGTCAATGTCACCTTTCTACATTGAATTTGGTCCCTCGCTGCATCTGCTGTCATGCTTTCTTTTGACAAACTGACCAATTGTCTCTTCGAAAGACTTCTAGGAACATTCCTTTGGGTTCCCCTTAAACAATAGCAGAACTCACTCATGATGGGCATGTGAAACAGAGGAATCGCAACTGCTGTATCGGCATCAGTTGTTGTACGCCTGATCAATGGCCTTGTCACCCGAAGATTGCTGCTCGTAGGTTGGCCCTATCGGTCATCAATCTACATGTGTCCGACTTGGGCCATTGCCTTTCTGAATGGACGGTTTGGGATCAAAAGGAGCTCCCTGTAATTTTCCAGAACACCGCGAAGTCAACCTCTCTTAAACTCGTCGAGTGTATGCTAACCACGTTGGGGCAGGTTGTACAATAGGAAAGTCCACTTGAGAACTGAATTTACTCAACTGGTCGTTTCCATCAAGGCCCACAGGTCAGCTCTAACACCCCCGACTCCACTAGAGAGGCTATGCGAACCTTGTCCTGGCAGTGCGGTTCTTGTGCTCTCAGCAGCTCTGACTGCGCCTGTCACGCCTAAAATTATGCAGGATCTTTGCAGAGCAGAGTTTGTGGCTTAGGCGTACGAAGCATCGAATCATTGGTAGCAGGTTCAAGATTCTTTTGTACTGCGAGACTTTCAGTAGCCTCGTGGACCTCTTACTCAGGATGGCTTTTGGTGGCTGTCAGCAGTCCCTTGGGCGACACGTGAAGACAAGCTAGACCAACATGTACTCGATTCTCAGCTAAATGTCCCCAGCCATAAGTAAGAATAGCGACTAACGTCAGAATGACCTGGATCTGGTAGGTAAGCAATCTCTATCACTAGCGTTGCACGAGAAAATCTCGGCGCTTTGATCTCCTAGCCCTCCGATTGAGCCATGTCCAATCATTCAACCTTTGAGATATGTATGGGTTTGATTTCATGTTCAACGGCTACAAAGGAGAGAAGCTGTCAGTGCCCACACCCGAGGGGAGAGTTTAGGTACTGTAATCACAAGATGGTTCTGCTTTTGAGGAGCTGCTCCACGATTCTTTGTCAAAAAACCATGGTACGCCTCGAAGCTTGCGTACGCTGTCGCCCCGCGACGTTTGGAGTCAAATAAGCTCTCTAATCGGCGAAGTCGCCCATCGCCCCCCGATGTGGGCAGGCTAACCAGGGTCTATGGCCTATCTGTCGATCACCCGGCGCATTGTTGTTATCCCCGCCCCCCCCCCATGAGTCCCCCAAAGCGAGATATAACAGCTTAGGGTCTGCAACAAATGGGCTCCTACAGTCACTGAAAACTATTATCAAGACTCAATTCAAACTTGCCAGAGCGCTTGTTTCTCGTCTTACAGGAGCAGGGTTTTTCTGGAACTCCACATCACTCGATACAATCCTTTGATCCCACACAGGCTCTTGTGCCACAAAAGATACCCACCACCCTAGCCGTTGGATCCCTGGGACCCAACATCCTTTCTATAACAACAAAATGTTCTCGCATCAGTCGTCAATGGATTCACGCCTCCTCCAGGCTATCACCTTCCCTCAAGAAGAGGAGTCATCATTCTCTTTCCAAATGGAGGACAGCAAAACCTATCTAGATATCCCTTACCGTCATGAAGCAACATATCGTGAGCGTTCCATGTCAGAATGCTCAGTCGTCTCGGATGACTCGATAGCTTCCTTCTTCTCAGACATCTCGGATGTGTCAGAGGCAGACACAGAGGCTACGGAACTTGCGTCTGCCCTCACAGCACCAACGTCAATTCACCTACCTTCTAAACCCGCACTGAAGATTATCCTTGGAACTTCATCTTTCGGGGATGCCAGAGCACCTCAAGCCAAGTTTCATACGCCGGAAGACGCTTCCTCTCTTCTTGACGCCTTTTCTTCAAGGGGCTATGTTGACCTTGATACCGCCCGCTCTTACCCCGTCGGCCGAGGCGGTACCTCTGAAAAGCTTCTTGGGCGATGTGACTCCATCCACACATGGTCGAACATCTCCACCAAGGTCAACTCATTTATGCCAGGCCAACATCGAGCCAACAATATTCGACGATCAATCGATCAGAGCCTCGAATCTCTGAATGCTCCATATGGTGTTGACATTATGTATCTGCACGCTCCTGATCATGCAACTCCTTTTGCCGAGACCCTCAAGGCGATGGACGAGGCTTATAACGAAGGGTATTTCCAACGGTTGGGTCTGTCCAACTATTCCGTCGAGGAGGTCGAAGAAGTCGTGCGCATCTGCGACGAAAACAATTTCGTCAGGCCATCAGTATACCAGGGTCAATACAATGCTCTATGTCGATCTGCAGAGCTTGATCTCCTCAACGTCCTTCGCCGCCATAACATCGCCTTCTATGCCTATTCACCCACTGCCGGCGGCTTCTTTTCAGGTAAAGTCTCGCGCGACTCAGCACTCGTGAAAGGCTCAAGATGGGATAAGTCATCTCAGCTTGGTCGCAAGTACAGCCAAGATTATTTCCATGATGAGCTTTTTGACGCCTCAGAGATGGTCATCGCGGAGGCAAGACGATACGGCATCAGTGGCCACGCCGCAGCTTTAAGGTGGACGGTGTATCACTCAGCGTTGGACGCTGCTCTCGGCGACGCCTGCTGCATTGGCGCTTCGAGCGTAGAACAGCTGGAGGAGAATTTGGACATTCTTGAACAAGGGCCTTTACCAGCAAGCCTGGTGAAAGTTTTGAATTTGGTTTGGAACAAAGCGACAAAGGCTGGGCCAAAATATCACTTTTAGATGTTAGAGAGATACCCCTAAATGAATATGTTAACCTATCAAAAGTGAGGTGAACGTCTGCGTTCCTGGCACCATCCTTAATGCATTCAATCTTACCACTATGAAAGTTCTTCTGGCGACCGAAATCCCTACCTTTGAACGAACGAGGCTTCTTTGCCGTTGCTTTCCCCGTGACTTGCCCTATGACCATTCACAGAAGATCAACAAAAGTATCCTGGATCTGACGTTGTGCATCCGGCTACGTCAGTAAATGCCGAACGTTCTTGCCGATGCCGTCATGGAAAGGCGTAGAGCCGGAGACTGCTTTTCAACTGAACAAAAGCACCGCGTTCAGTCTTTACGAGTGATACCTGACATCTTGGTAAAGAACAGCATGTAGACGTGGCGTAGTAGAATGAGATGGCCAAACAACGGCAAGGTGGTGGGCGAGCATCGACTCTTCAATCGGACTTTTAGACCCGGTCCGTCGGCGTTTTCAGATGCAGCCTCATCCTGCGGACTTCGGAGTGCAAATGCCTCCATTGGCTAGCCTCAACCCATCAAACATCTGTGGGATTGGAAGGCTGGCGGATGAATCTAGTAATCTAGACGATCGTGAGCCGTTTAGATCCTTCTAGAAAATGCCCAAAATATTCAAGATATCTGACTTGTTATCTTTCCGCATCTCTGAGAGCTACCATCTTTCGGCCCGGACAGAAGGCTCCTAGAACAACGCCATCGTTCAAAGGGATTGAGAGCACCCACAGTACAGCGCCTCAAAGCGTCTTGCGTCTGGCGATTTTACGCATCCTCGAAAATTCCTTATTTGATTACATAGTCCACCAAACCCTCTAAGCCCCCATAAGAACGCCTAGGACAACCTATCCCCCATCCCGTCAGCTAGTCAACGGACCTTTTCCTCCTCTTTTGACCTCTAACAATATCTCAGCCCATCATTCACCTCACTACGCTGGCCCCTCTAACTCTCCCACACGATGGAATCCTACCCCCATGAGCACAACCGGAAGCATCTCCCTGCGATCCTCTGCCTCCACGGCGCCGGCACCTCTGCACGCATCTACCGCTTTCAAGCGCGCAACATCGCCTCCGCCCTCAAAGACCACTTCCGCTTCATCTTTCTCGATGCGCCCGTCAAGTCCGGACCGGGTCCGAATGTCCTGCCGTACTTTGAGAGCGTGCCGCCGTACTGGCGGTGGGTGACGAATATCGGGAAGGAGAACACGGGGAGTGATCAGGAAAGGGCCGAGATCAAAGAGGTGGACCGCGTGATAAGGAGGGTGATCGAGGAAAACCAGAGTGGTGGAAAGTTCGTGGGCGTGATGGGGTTTAGTCAGGGGTGCAGGGTGGCGGCGGGGTTGTTGTTGAGACAGAGGGAGTGGGCGCTGCAAGGAGAGGTTGACGAGTCGTTCCCGAAGTTTCGGTTTGGATTGTTCGTCGGGGGCGGGTATCCGCCGCTACGGTTTACGGACGGGTCTCCGGTGCATGAGGCAATTGATGTGCCGACGGTTCATGCATGGGGGAAGGATGATCCACAGGCGCCCGCGGTGAAGAAGCTGATTGCACAATGCAGGGCGTTGAGGGCGTCGGAGTATGAGTTTGAAGGGGGTCATCACCTGCCTATGAACATGTGGGAGACGAGACTGGTGGCAAATATGGTGCTGGACGCGTATAGGGATGGGACCCGGGACGAAGCTGGGAAGTCAGGTGTGCAGGCGGTATGACGGGAAGACTCATGACAAGAGGAAAATGCATATAGAGAAGGCAGGGTAATGCCATATTCTCTGGTAGTGCATGGTGAGAGATCCGTTTTACGTTTGTCCTGTTGAAGAGAGACGCATGTGAACAACGCCATGATAGATCCTAGATTAGATTCTTCTAGAATACCGACTGTCCTGAAAGGCAGCCTTTTTGATTACCCGCTGTTACTATGCATTGCATCTGCAAATCTATCGTTCAAATTTACTATAACGCCGGCCCAGATTTTAGTGGAACCGTCGTACCTCAGTGCAACCAGCTAATCACTTTTCAGAAGCTGTGTCTCATGCGAAATTTCTACCCCCGCGCTCATTTAATCGTCTCTTAATGGCGTCCTCCTCGCTCCCGCCAGTCATTTTCACGTTCAGCTCGTCTAATCTTCCCAAAGGCAAGTTGACCAGCTGATGCTTGTTCTGCCACCTGACCTGGTCATCCATGAATTTCCTTACCTCCGCCGGATTGCCCGGTGGCGGTGGAGGATCTGTGATTTTGGTTATGAGATATGCCGTGGATGCCTCCGCGATGCCGTAGATGAGAACGCCAAGCAGAGGCACCTTCAAAAGATACGCGAACGCAAATGAGAAGCCAAACAGGACTCCAGATCGGTCGATGAACCATATCTTCTTCTGCTTCGAGTTGAGTCGCACTCGCTGAAAATATGGCTTTAGCAGCTCTCTCATCAGGCTTCGAGACGAGAAGTATGTCTGCAAGAAAGAGACCAGATATCTTTTGGGGAGAAAGAGGCCTGTACCAAATATCGCTGCTGCGGGCACTGGTCCGACGGCCTTGTTGAAAGTATAGAAGCTTGCGGCGGGTAAAACAAATCTTCCGACGATAGGTAGGAAGCTCGCTGCGTAGATGGCTAATGAGATGGCAGCACGTTTGCCGTACCGAGAAAGGAAGATGATAACTCCATCTAGTAGGCCACGCTTCTCCTTCTTCTCTACTTCTCCATGCGTAGAATACATGACCAAATGTGGATAGTACATCGCTCTCAGATCGTCAGGGTTGTCGCCGCGATGCTTTTGCATGTACGTTGCGTCAACCCATCGCAAGCTGTCCATGAACAAATGGTCTAACGTCGGAGTGATCGTGCTCATCAATATCATCATGAAGAAGGGTATCTGAAGAACAGACTTGGCTATAAAATCCAAGCCGGAGACTACATTCTCGTCCCAGGTTTCGTGATCAAGGTTCACAATGAAAGAAAGGAAATAAATGAAGATCTTGACGGCGTAGATTGGGATGTCGACCAGAAGACGGATGGCCAACCCGGCGCAAACCGCGAGCGCCGCTTGTCGATAATGTGATGAAGTGAAGATATCCGGGTTTTGGAGAGCTCGATGAGCTGAACAGTGTTAGTTTTCAAACAATATTGATTTCGTAGTCTTCCTAGCCTACCACCAACTAGTGTGAGTTGGGCACCGCGTAAGATAGCATTGGGGTCAAAATTTGACATGGCGGCAGATAGAGATTTCCAGGCGGCATCAATTTGGCATTTCCGGCTGTCCGATATGAATTCGCTCGTGTCTATCTGTGAAGGCGAACAGGGGCGAATAGCGCCAAGCGTCGGCTGGCGCCTGTGGCACGTGCACGTCGATCCGGACGCGGCTATCATGGCCGCAGATAGCGTCTTAAGATCTATGCTATGCTAACATAAGGGCAGATGCTGCTAGGACCCGCAATATGAGACCTTCTATAACCTCCACCAATCCACAGGACCAAACGTAAAAGAATGACAACGTCTTCACAATGTCGTCGCCCGCCCATACACCAAGACCGATCCTGCAGCCCATCCGGCGCTCCTTTACTGCGCCTGTAAAGCCACCGCCGTCTGCAGTGCAGACTCCAACTTCAGCGGACCCTTCTGATTCTGCCGCCGACGTTCTCTACTCTCACCCTTCCGCCCGCATCATATCTTTCAGTCCTCCGACCTCGAATCATGGCATCTCAACTAGCAAAGGCCGGTCTTCATCCGCCCCTCTCGCTGCCGACTTCGATTATCCTGTCGACGCGATCGAGACACTACCATGGTACTCGTCAATGGAGAAGACTGTTGCCAGCGGTCTCATGATCATCGAAAAAGTGAGGGGATCAGTGTGGTTTCTCAAGTGCGGGCAGATCCTCCATGCTATCCTGAGGAATTCACAATGCTGGTGTGTGGACGGAGCCTCGAAGTTTGTCCTCAGAGTGCGGGCATTTCAATATTATCGCATTGAGCTTCCTTCCGACAACGATGCTGACAAGGATAAAGTCGAAAAATTCAAATTTGCTTTACAGAAGGTTCTGCGATACGAGAAAACACCTTGCCCATTTAAAAGAGGGTTTCGGGTCGAGCTTCCAGCGGAAGCACACACGCCGAAGAAGAAGAAGGCATGGACTCCTAGAAAAAGTCTAGGTGCCATATCAGATCTCCCGCGTTCCCTAACCACTCCTGAGCTCGAAAGCGAAATACGGCCCAGACCACAAAGCTCGATGGGTCTGACGCAATCGGTGGATCAATCGGATTCTGGAGAAGAGGCTGCCGATCAGGAAGATGATTCTTTTGACTCCAGTGCATCAGTTTCTGAGAGTGGAACGGCTGACCGAGATCGAACTCCAGAGGCATTTGCAGCTCCTAGTGTTGTGCAACAGAAGACACCTCCCAGGGTGAAAACCGCTATTGATGCATTTGAGCAAGAAGTTGCGAAGATTGCGCAGCGGCGTGACTCTTGGGTCAAGCGCTCGGCTTCCGGTGCTCCCTCAGATACCCCCTTGGAACGGTCTCGGTCATCCACATCTACAAGTAGTGCTGCGTCAGATACTCAAACTGGCGCAAGAGAAGCTGCTGAGCAATTTTATGGCCCCGAAGAACCCCGAGATAGCAGCACTACTCCTGAAACTGGGAAAAGTGAGATCACGTCAGAAGAACCTGAGACAGCGAGAAATCCACCCGAAACGGAAAATGTGGAAGAGGAGTCTTTCCAACCAGAGGTGAATGAAATTGAAACTACAAAGTCTATAGACAATACGCAGGAACCTGAGCAAGATGTCAATGGCTTGAAGGGCCTGGAGGAGGAAGACATACTCAACCTCACCTCGACGGAGCCTCCTGATGGCTGGGATACTGTAGACCTCGAGCGAGCTTCAACGCCCTCAAGGGAGAGCAGGTCCTCTTCTGAGGAGCCATCTGAAATGCTTGAGGATGATCACAACCTGAATGAGGAATCAGCTCCTGAACCATCGTCGCCTCTCACCGAGCATGAAGATATCTGTCAAGACCTGGGACACTCCGGCAAAAAACCGGCAAGTACGAAAAGTGAAGAGGTTGCGAGTGTTGAGGAAACCAGTCCGCTCACAGAAAGTGACAGTAATTCACCTATCTTTGGAATCCCGAAAGAGGATCTTATGAACTTTGCTGTAAAGACTGATGGTGACACTACTGCACCAGCAGAAACTTCAAGTGAGTCAAAAGGCGATATCGAACTTTCCGAGCCACTCGCCGTGCCTGGCCAGGCATCGAGCATAGATGCAGAGAGTATTGCGTCTAGCGTTGCTTCTTTTCACACAGTTGCTTCTATGGATTTCGGAGACGACCCAGTCCCTTCTTCATCGCCTGAAAGCTTTCAATCTCTAAGAGCATCGTCGCCTTCACTAGCATCGGACGCCTCGTCTCCACCCAGCCATAAGCGTAACGTCCCGGCTTTGAAAGTCAAAGCCAACGATTCCGACCTGCTTCTCGATCTCCAAGGTGAAGAGACGACGCCCGCAGAGAGCATGCACACAATAAATCTTATCCCTCCTACGCCTTCTTCAGCCACTTTAGATTGGCCAAATGCGGTGCCTTCCTCGCCAGTGGACACAATAGGTCCTCGGCAGAGGGCGCTGAAACTACGACGCTCGCTGAGCCCAATGCCGCATCCCAGCACTCTCTTAACTCCATCTAGATCACGTGCTACCTTACCGACCTCTCTTGTACAAAGAATTTCGGAGATAGCAATCGGCAAGCCTCTAGAAGCCGTCTTACTCCTAGTGCATGTCTTGGGGCGGATAGCTGGAGGAGCCACTGTCGCAGACTTAGTCAGTGGGGATATCTTCCGTCGTCCCAACTCAAGTGATGCCACGTACCCTATGGACCGTGGAGACGAGGGCGATGTTGGCATACCTGCTCGCGGGAGAGACCCATCGCGAAATTCTGGCGTTCGTGTACGTCCGACTTCAGGTACAAGAACTCTAAGCGAGCTGGACTGACGAGGCATGGGAGAAATCAGCGCACAAAAAAGTGCACGAGCCCCTACTACGAACCCAGTCTAGTCTACGCTACCCAGCCGCGGCGGCTGATACCAGCCTTGAGATCGGACGCTTGAGACCTCATCCTATAGCGATTCGAAGGTCTAGCGATGAAAACGTCAGCTGCAAAAAGGGGGGGTTAAGCCTACAAGCCCAAGGAAGTACTCAACTTCCCTGATCACCATCGTGGATATCTGTTTGAATCTGCGTGATCGTTAAGACTTCGTCCCACGAAGGTACTCTAGGTTCACTGCAGTATTTGACTCTATGTTAGCGTCTGCGTCCGTGCGGCCAAGTGGCCTGATTCTCATCCTATCAATCCTTCACCTTCGTTGAGCACTGCTAAGGCCTTTCGATCGGTCGCCGGATGTCTCAAACCACGGTGGCAATTCGAAATAATTATTTGCTGCCCCGCATTTAGCTCCGATTTCAATTACATTTACTTTATGCTGCCCAACATATTCTAGACTACCTCTTCTTCTGCCCTTCCGACATTGCAAAGCATCCAATTCTGCTTCAAAGCACAGTTCTGCTTTCCGCCGATTCATACGTCTGGGCATGTACGGTCCCTGTCCTATCCGTGTGTCACAACATAGCACAGTCCTACTCCTATCAAAGTGTATGTTGAGGCGTTGTGAGACGTCTCGACATGCTCATCTTGGCATGGTTGGTACTTGGACGATTTCCAGTGTACATGGGGAAATCAGGGTCGGGAATTGATATCATACTGTAGGCTGAAGATATCCAGAGGATGGCGGTGAGCAAAAGGGAGAGAACATCTCGGTATGAATGGTCTCTCCATGAAGGCGCTCGGTCGCCCTTGGGAGAAGACGTCCGAAGCATGGGGATTTGCGACTTTCATGTTGACTGGCTACGCTTCGGAGTCTTACATTCTGCGGACTTATCAAAGAGCCCAGTCATCATTGATTGGTGTGCGTCGATCCGGTCTTAAGTCGAACATACTTGTCAATGACCGAAACCCTTGGAACTCTCACATCCTCCTTTGTCTTAAGACAACCAGGTAGCCATGAAAGCCAAGAGATCACAAGGCTGGTAGATCTTTCAGCTCTGTGAAGTTTTGGAAGGTTCGCCTCCGAATAGTGGCGATGGGGTAACCATCCAGGTTTTGATTGCACGACATGTACAGACTTGAAGGACTTTGGATCGGTTGTAACCTAACGATTTACGTGTCACGAGGATTCGGTTCACTATGGGTCTGGGATTCGGTAGGCGTTGAGGTGTTGGATTTGGGCGAATCGAGATCACGAATCGACGACAAAAACTGTATTGGATAGACATGAGAGGAAAACGAATATATTTGGCTTCAATGTTGTTCACCGATGAATCAAGAGGTGTTTGCCGGAGGAGAGCGGACATTCTCCGCCAGAGGATGCCCTGCTTCAACAACGTCCAGATGAAATTGCCTTACTCATCTTCAAGTTCCTCATTGCTCAAGAGCCGTTAAATCCGTCCCTGCCTTTCCCTCGTCAATCATGGTAAGATCTCAATGTAAGCCGTCTCTTACGACGGTGAACCAAGCTCGTTGAATGGCAATAAGCGCTGCCCAGGAATCTCAGCATTCACCGTGCCCCGTGAAACGTTGCTGCGCACGTCGTCGAGTTCTTTTGACGGATAGTATTATCGATGAAACGATAGGACCGTTCTTGTTGCGGTTGCTTATATCGACGGTATACCGCATGCAAAAATCATGTTCTGAACCGCTCGCGAAGAAAACCTCCACGAATACGATCTCGACGAAATCGGGCATGGTAGACGTCGCGCCAGTCAACATGCGCAGGACTGCAAACAGTCGAGACATACGGTTCCACAAATCCGATTCTGTGAGGCTCGCATCTGCTGTAAAAGTCTGTGTGTAAATCACTAGAGGTTTCTGTGAGCGTTCTTAGACGATCAAGGCTTCAGATCTCGGATGGACCTACAGGCTTCGGTGATCATAGCAAGGAGTTTCAAGTAGCCGGCTATGAGGCCGGCTGCTTTCCAACTCATACTCAATCTTGACCTTTCCCTCCCGAAGCAACCTCATGATCTTCTGTATCCTCCCATCCTGCTCCTTCTCAAGCGCTCTCTGAGCCGATCCAGCGGACAGAATTTGCGGAGATGCTGCACAGAACAACTCGCCGGAGGAACGGCAGTGCGTGGCATATCCATCCTTGTCGAAGAAGACTTGAAACCCCGTTGCTGATCTCCGAGTGCACGTCCCGTAGAGGCCGGTCGAGCTTCTTTGCTATGTTGCGGTGATCGTGTCGGAAGCAGGGGTAAGTGTGGTAGTCTCGTCGCTCTCTGGGACTTAAGCGCTGGATGGTCGCTTGGATGTCATGCTTGTCGATGCGGTGGTACAAGGAGAGCATTGTGCGTGACAGATGGACTACAAGGGTCTTGCACCGATATGCACCGAGGGCTCGGATAAGCTGTGTTTAGCCCCCCCAAGATACCAAAGGTTAATATGTTGAAGCTGGATCTGTTGTACGAGCCTTGAGAGTTTCCCAAGACCGTTGTTGGTAAGGTCGTGCGGAGATCGACTGACAAGTTGCAAAATTGTTGGTTCACGAGCAGGCAAGGTGACGGTGACAGGAAGAGTATATCTACAGAGTGGCAAGTGCACCCGCGATCGTGTGGAATGAGTTAGATGTGAGAGTACTCATTAGGCCGAAATAAAGTAAGCTTTGGCATTAGTAGATGGCGTGGATAGCTGAATGAGCAAATAATGGTTTTATCATGGCCAGTAAGACTGTTTGGTATTTAGATACCGGTGACCAGATTGCTGATCATGCATGCACCGTGAATAAAGGCATCGCCAGCCTATGCATAGCCAGGTTTTGTGACTAGCAAATCAGATGAAAGACAAAAAGTTCACTCGGTGGTCTGGGCTTCAATGCAGACACGCTTGATAGCAGACATTGAAACAAGGTCTTAGCTCACAAACCAAGACACCAATTTGGTGATTCAAAAGCCATCAAAGGATCTGGGCCGGAAAGAGCGATTGGAGAGGCTCGACTCTAATGTGGACGACTCGCATTTGCTTTGAGATGAATATAGTGTTTGAAACCTGGGGTAGAGATGCTAGATACAATCTAGCAAACACATGCCCGGCAATGGAGCTAGCCCAATGATCCGCGGAACAAGCAATCGGTCCTAATCTCCTAGATTCGCAGTTCCGGAACGTATTCATGTATGTAGCCGTGAAAGCAAGAACGAGCGGTGGGCTAGAAACTGTGACAACAAAAAGGCAACGCACATGGTCAATTCCGCGCAAAATGCAGCGTATGATATCGTAGCTACTTTGAAGTGGGCCAGTAGTAAGAGGATGCGTCCAGATTTGAAAACTGCCAACATGAGAGCAAGTCTGCAACTATTGTGCGAACATGGCGCCCATGGGCTAAGCCGCTCCCTTTCTTTCCGCCTTACCCGAGAAGAACAATGAAATTTGTCAGCGACATTGACAGCTTTAGATCACTGGGGTAAAGGGAATCTTTGGCCAAGTGACGACGAAACGTTTCCGCTATGGTTCAGCTGCGTCCCAAGTTTAGAGATCCATTCAGACACTAAAGCGGTAAATACTTCCTTGGAGAGCTTCTCAGCTACTTCGCGATCTGGAGCTGTTGCTTCAAGGTAAACCTTCATTTTAGGTTCCGTTCCAGAAGCTCGCAAGGTGAAGATGACGCTACCACGATCAACGTTTTCGTCAGAAACTTCAAATGACAGCATCTGACATCCTGGATCAGTAAAGTTGAAAGCCCATTCTCCAAAGGATATGCCATTAGTCACATCTCTCCATCGTGTTATCGAAAAAGAGCCCAGCTTTAGCATCTTCATCTGTTCACTGCTGCGAATGTTGTCGAATAGCTCTTTCGTGGCTATGGGAGATGGAGCCACGAAATAGGTATTGATTGAGTCATACCATCCGTAGCAACGGTATAGATGTAGTAGCTTTTCGTAAGGAGTCAGTCCTTCCAAAGCCCACTGGTTTAAAGCAAATAGAAATAAAGAGGCAGCCGCAATACCGTCTTTGTCGTAGGAAATCTCTGGGAACATGTATCCAAGAGCCTCCTCGTACCCAAACAGGGGACAGTGTCCTTGGCGGAGAATCTCGTAAGCCTCGTTTCCAATCCACTTGAAGCCCGTCAATGTTTGCTCAAAGCAGAATCGGTCATCAGCACAGTCAACCATCCTAGCCATCATAGCGCTAGAGACAGCAGAGCAGATAAGGAAGACCTTTCCGTGTCCTGTTTTCTGTGCCTCTTGCTGCATTAAGAAATCTGCCAGCAACACTCCCACTTGATCCCCAGTGAATTGATGCCAACTGCCGTCTCTATGTGGTTGTCAGCGTAAGCGGACGCCAAAAGGAATGAAGGTGCATACGGCGTTCGGCACGCAGCAGCGAATCGATCTGCATCCGGATCATTTGCCAGAACCAGGTTCGCATTTTCCCGGTCAGCTTGCTCGGAGGCAAGTTTCAGCGCTCCAGGCTCCTCGGGATTGGGGAAACTGACGGTCGGAAAGCTGGGATCCGGAACCTTCTGCTTCTCACATGGAATGAGATGTATATCATGAAGCTCAAGGGCAACTTGATCCATCAACTGCCAACCGACACCATGCATCGGAGTATAAATGATCTTGGTTCCGAGAGAATTTCTTGCCATAGGCTCTGAGATTTGCTGCTGCAGTCAGTTGATCGTAGACTTAACAAATCAATTTCTTACCCGTTTTTGTACAGCCGATAGTCGGTGGAGATACGATTTACATGTCAGTTCTCTCAACCCGGCGTCGGCTCCCAATGGATCTCCGTCCCAAGAATTGGTCCACGGCTCTTCGTTCGAGGAGATGTGCTTTGCTATTGCACCGGCAACTTCGTCCATGATTTGAGCGCCGTTTGTTCCATAAACCTTGAAGCCATTATCCTGGGCTGGGTTGTGGCTAGCAGTTATCATGATACCGGCTATTGCGTGATAGTGGCGGACACGGAAGGCCACAATTGGGGTTGGCACATAGTCAGAGAAGACGTGAACAGTAAAACCGGCGTAAGAGAAGACATTAGCAGCGAGCCTCGCGAATTTAGCAGAATTATACCTGGTATCGTAACCGATGACCACTATCAACTCAGAAGCTTCAGATTGAGGATTGGCTTGGAGAATGTATTTTGCGAGTCCTTGTGAAGCTTGGATGACAGTGAGGCTATTCATGAAAGCAAAGCCAGCTTGCATTCGCCCTCGAAGACCGGCTGTCCCAAAGCGAATACGTGAAGCGAGACGTTTCTCAAGCTCCTGGATATTGCTTGCATCTCGAAGCTGGCGGATTTCGAGATTAGTAGAAGGATCCTTGTCCCATTGCAACCACTTGTTAACAAGTTCATCTACTCCCATGGCTTCCAATAGGCCCCCTTGCTGCTAATTGGTTGATTTAAGGGGATTTCATAGGACCATTTTAGATGTATCGATTTTTCGTCTCGGGGGCGCCTCGGCAGCCAATCATTGCGCGGCTTCATCCGAAATCGAGAGCAGTGAGAACCACAGACAAAAATCAGTACGCGAAAAGCCGATTCGTCTTAATGCGAGCGCTGTTCCAGATTTGAAGCGGAGCGTTGAGTCGTGCGTGCCGGGATGGAACCTTGGCGATATCTCACAAATGGTGTACGATGACCCTCTTCATCTTACAAGTAAACCCTCGATACAAGCAACCGTTAGCGGGTAAAGTTCACAGTCTCATAGAGCCCTGGGAAATCGCTCTTAAATCTTATCGACTTTTATCTTCCTAAAATATCATCTTGGAAGTCGTTGAATGGTTTTGACCAAATCTTACATCTATGTGACAGAAGAATATTATCTAGAAGCTGTTGCTTATATGGAGGGTTTACTCGTACCACAAATGCAGGCTGCATTGTGCAGCGTTTTTACTCAAAAAATCTAGCACTCGGCATAATAGTAGTGGCTCTTAGGAGCGGTGAAGCTTCACCTTTTTGATCCTAACGCTTTCGACCTAAGCTTTTCTAAAAGGTTGGTGAGAGCTTCCGAAAAAGAAAGTAAAGTACAATCACTAGCATCCAACACGGCTCGAGCTAACGACGATGTCATCGTACCAGAAAGTGTTGACATCCCCGCCGTACGACTCCCATCCAAAATAGATACCAGAGATATGGGGCTTGTAGCTGGCGCGCGTCCATTGGTCGGCGTTGGGATTGGTGACACCGGCCTTGATGGTAAGCCCAGCAATAGAGGTGCTATTCAACCAAGTCTCAATGGTGCCGTCGGTGCCCAAATGGTATTCAAAGCATTGGAAGGTGCCGGTGGGAAGGGCGGTGGAGGTGGCAATACCTTGCGGGGAGAGATTAGGTAAGGTGGCATCGTCAGACTCGCGGTTGTACATCAGAATTTGGCTCTGGCCACCAATACGAAGATGCTTGTTAGTGCCTAGGGTGGAGTCAGGCATGGTAATGAAGGAGACATGGTTGTTGTTGAGGGCTGTTGAGGCTTTGCTGGAAGGGCAAAGATGTCAGCATTGTCGTTCAGCACTTAAAGTCGCTTCAATACTCCAGCGCTTGAGCTCTGCCACCACAAAAACTTACACATAAGCCCTGACATAAACATCACCGCTGGGTACACTGGTGGTCCCGAAGAAAATATGTCCACAGTAGCCACCCGCGCCATCAACCCTGAGAGAGTTCTTGCCGCTATGGGCGGTGGAGCTGTCAAGGCTGACTTTACCTCCCTGGTTGCAGTCGGGCGCGTAGATAGGCCACTTGCTTTGGTCCCACCCGTTTTCGAAGTTGTCGGAGATTTGGGCAAAGGAAAAGGGGAGGAGGGCAAGGGTTAGAAGAGCTTTTGGGCTGAACATTGTCGCGGGTGAAATGCCGTAGGAAGCAGGGAAGGTTATGTTGGACAGGTATGAAGGGAAAAAAAGAGACCTTCAAGGAAATGGCAATGTGAAGGTAGTTATGTGCTTCAGCCCACAGTCCAGGCCTCCTCTGCCTGCATTCCCGCTACCGCAATACTAGTTTGTTTTTGCCATATTGCCGCGTACGGGGCCTGTTAAGAGATCAGCAATGTGCAATATGAAAGCCGCGATGACTTGTGGCCGGCAAAATCTTCCCTCTCGAAAATATATTTGATCCTTCCAACCTGTCAATTTATCCGCTGGGGAGAAGCAGGCCGAATTTCCGAATTATGGAGCGCAGAGAGATTGGACTGGAAGCAGACATCGGTGGCTTCCCCGCGGAGCCGGCGTTATAACACAGCCAGTAAGCGCGGGATATTCGACCGCAGCAAAATCATTGCTAACCTCCTCACATGGAGATACCAATTGGCAGGGTAGGTTCTGGGAAGTAGATGTGAACATATCCAGGGCCTGCAAGGGGGGCCGATCTGGATAAGGCGGCTTGAAACAAAGCGAAATCTTGGCAGCGACCTCCAAAAACAACAGCTTGAAACCATTAATTGGGAAGCTCTCTACAGTATCGTCTTTTCGCAATTCTCGTCTCGCTTGAGCTAGCATGCGGACACCTGTGACGTCGCAATTCTCTCCATAAGGCGCTCTTAGCCTACTGAGTCCTCTTTCTTGCCACTTGGAGACAGCACAAGATTCCCTAACATGCCTCCGCCGACCACACGGCGCGGTCGTTCCCAAGATACGCTCTATTCCCGACGACAAATTGAAGGATTGATCGCGGATGGCAGAAAAATTCTGATAGTCGATGGAAGAGTTTTGAAGGTCGACACGTGGCTTCCCTACCACCCAGGAGGAGATAAGGCAATCAAACATATGGTGGGACGAGATGCCACCGACGAAGTCAATGCACTTCATTCAGCAGATGCCCGCGAATTCATGAAGAAATATGATATCGGCCGGATAGAAGGGCGATGGAGCAACTTCACGCCACCTATTCAAGGCGGAGGATTCCGGCAATACAATGGCGATCAAGCAGAAGATGAGGAACTTGAGGAGAGTGAAAGCTCTGCATGTAGTACCGCTGCTTCAAGCCTCATTTTCGACACGTTCGAGCAAGATGGGAATCAGCTTAGGAAGAGACGGCACTCTGATGACACTTCCATATCATCACTAGCCTCAGATTCTGTCCAGCCCTCCTTCCCGTTGCGCCCTTCATTTCTCGATACTCGAACACAGCAAGAGATACAGCTGGACAGTGCTAAGTACCCTGCGCTGGATCCTCTTTGCCAAGACTCAATTGTCATAAAGTACCGAGATCTCAATCAACGCCTCAAAGAGGAAGGATTCTATGATTGCAACTACTATGCTTACGCAATTGAGTGCGCGCGTTACGCCCTCCTATTCGCATTCTTTTCGATTTTCTTACACCACTGGTACTTCATTCCCTCCGCAATATGCCTGGGCCTCTTCTGGCACCAGATAGCCTTCACCGTCCATGATGCAGGTCATATGGGCATAACTCATCATTTCCAGATCGATACAGGGATTGGGATTTTCCTTGCCAGTTACCTTGGTGGCTTATCTGTTGGGTGGTGGAAGCGGAACCACAATGTCCATCACATCGTTACCAACTCCACCGAGCATGATCCTGATATCCAGCATATGCCCTTTTTCGCTATATCACACCGCTTCTTCTCCTCGCTGACCAGTACCTATTACGATAAGGTCATGAGTTACGATTCGTTTGCCAAGTGTATGATTCGCTTTCAAAACTATCTCTATTACCCAATACTTTGCTTTGGGCGGTTCAACCTGTACGTACAATCCTGGATCTTTTTGATACAGGGTCAGGGTCCCCGCAAAGGTCCAGCACGGTGGCATCGATGGGCTGAAATCGGAGGGCAAATATTTTTCTGGACTTGGTTCGGCTATGGAGTGCTCTATCGCTCTATCCCAGCCACCACGGATCGCATTATCTTCCTTCTTATTAGCCACGCCATTACAATGCCGCTTCACGTTCAGATTACGCTTTCCCACTTCGCTATGTCCACTGCCGACCTTGGTGTCCATGAATCATTCCCACAAAAGATGCTGCGGACTACAATGGACGTTGCTTGCCCAGCGTGGCTGGACTTCGTCCACGGCGGCCTTCAGTTTCAAGCAATTCATCACCTCTATCCTCGGATGCCAAGGCACAATCTCCGCAAGGCGCAAGAACTGGTGGTGCAATTTTGCGAAGAAGTGAAAATCCCGTACGCAATTTATGGATTTGTGGATGGCAATAAAGAAGTCATTGGCAGACTTGGCGATATTGCAAGACAAGCAACGGTCTTCGAAGAATGTAGAAAAGTCGTAGCTGAAAGAGGCGTTTTTGCGGATGGTCATTGATATAGAATGAAAAGCGACTTCGTGTGCCTTTACACAAGTCGGGCGGTGTTTTATGGACTTCAGACAAAGACCCGAGATACCAGATAGACCAAGCGATGTTTCAATTTTAAGATAAGTACCCGCCATAGAGAGGGCTTTCATACACGGAAGTATGCCTTTATCAATGTTTATCAAAGGCTAGCTTAGACGCGACAATGCTATGGAAGGGCAGATCCCCTCAGTCCAACGTAGTCATGATGCTTTGCCTCGTGCCCTTGAGAACTGTCATCATATGGCCATTCCACCGTCCATGACCACATTTTGTCCCGTTATACTTCTGTTCAAACACAACAGTTTTACCTGTTCCGCGACATCCTCCACGGCAGCCAATCTTTTGAGCTTTGTATTCGCCAGAACGGTCTTCACCTTCTCTTCCGAGAATTGCTGCCCCCACTCAGTCATCATCAGCCCCGGACTCACCGCGTTGACTCTAATCTTTGGCCCACAGCTCGTAGCTAGCCCCTTCATCAAATGGATCTGTGCCGCCTTGGTCACAGAGTAGGCGAGCGAACTCCCGCCCGGCCGGATTCCCGCAGTACTGGCAGTAGTCACGAAGGCGCCGCCTTCCTCATTCACTTCAAGGTATGGCCGTGCGGCATGCATTAGCCAGAGATGTGACTTGACGTTAACCTGGAAGCACTTGTCCCAGTCAGAGTCGAGCACGTTGTCGTCGAGATCCATAAAATTGGTCATCCGGGTCCAGCCCTGATTACTGATTACCACGTCTAGGCGGCCCATTTTCTCCACTGTCTCTGTGATCAGGCGTCGAATCTCGGATCGCTGGGAGACATCGGCTTGGAGACTGATGAATCGAGGGCCATTAGACGTCGTTGGGTTCTTTGATAGATTTTCGCAGTCGTGGATCACAGCCTGAGCTTTTTCAGGACGGGACAAGTAGTTGATGACTAGGCGAAAGTCAGGAGCAAGAGCTTTGGCAATGGCTGCTCCTACTCCAGCAGAGGACGCGGTGACGAGGGCCACTCTAGCAGTCATGGCTAGTAGCTTGAACAGAGCGAGAGCTTCGGACTTAAAATCGGACCTAATCTTGGTTTAAATGAAAGGCTTGTCCTCGATGATGAGAGTCTGTAAACCTCTAACACGGTCTTACGTGCTATGCCCGCATGAGGTAGATCACTAGAATCTGCCTTCTGTGCGTAGTGATGTTGATTGAGGGGTTCTGAGATGTCGCTACGCGAGTCCTTGCCACGCCAAATCGCAAAGAGAAGGAGAGATAATTTTCTACAAGCCTTTCTGGGTAAACTTCCACCAAAGATCAGCTTATTTAACAGACCTTGTTCTGCCAAAGCCGGCTCATTAACTCGCGCACCACGTTACGTTCTTCTTACTCTTGACTCCTTCGGTACGCTTATCAGGCCGCGAAAGAAGGTTGTTTACACATACTTGGAGGTCGCCAAGCAATCAGGTCTTGTTGTTAATGTCGATGAGGAGGAATTCTCCTCTTCCTTCAAAACGGCCTTCAATGAGACAAAATCGATGTGGCCAAACTATGGCCGTGACATCCCCGATATAACGGCGAAAAAGTGGTGGACAACCGTGGTAGAGAAATCCTTTGAGCCTTTTATCCCGCTTCTACGCAATGCGAACCCCAAAGAAGGGCTGAATGAAGCTGATCTAGCGGTAGACAAGGCTAGACGTGAGAGAAATAGCACCCAATTGGCGTCGACTGCAGATTGTTTGTGGCAGCAGTTCGAGGGACCCGCCTACGAGCTATTTGGCGATGCTGGAGACATTCTAAGGGAACAGCGGAATTTAAGGCATTTCTTTGAAACTCGAACCCCGGCAATACCTATTATCATTGGAGTTGTGACCAATTCAGATCCCAGGATGTCGAATGTTCTAAGGCACTTGAAGCTCCAGAGCAGGTCGCCAGAGGAGCTAGCTAAAGAGCAAATAGTGGATGAGAGTATTGAGTCTCGTACGGATGGATCGGTCGCAGATGCTCAGAAATTCGACCTAGATTTTGTGCTCACGAGCTACAGCGCCAACTCACAAAAGCCCGGAACTGAAATCTTCCACCAGGCGTCTTTGCTCGCCGAAAAAGCGTACCAACTACGATATAGACCAGGGTCGTTGAATTTGCAATCACCGAAAGATGATATCCCACCAGGCGCAGATTGCTACCGCGTCCACGTTGGAGATGAACCGAATACAGATGTCAAAGGCGCTCGGCAGGCAGGATGGGACGCTATTCTCCTTCGGAGGCCAAATCATCAAAAGGCCGACTACAACTGGCGTTTCAAGGAGGGCAATGAAAAGGATGTTCCAGAGATACAAAGCTTACACCAGCTACGTGACATGATCGAATTACGACTTCTGAATGGAACAATGCCATTTTGATACCAGACTGGATTCTAAAGAATACCGCAGGGGAGCCTCCTCTATATCCACCGGGTTTGCGGTTGACCTCAAGCTGTTTCTTTTGAGGGCTTGTAAGCATCGAATTGAATTGATGCTGAGTCGCTTGATTTTAAAAGTCTTGATAAGCGTTTTGCCCCTTGGTCAAGCATTATGTCTTAACTCAATACATGCAGTTACCCGCACTCACAATCTTGAGCTTTGTGTCGGTTCTCAGAGGCTGAGGCGCATACTCCCACAATGATTTTGTCCGCATCCTTATGTTGCTGGAAACGGCGTTAGTAGTTGCGGTGGGTACTTTGAAACCTCATGTCGGTCAATGGGTATTATGAGTAAGGCTTTAAAGCGTCCGCACAAGGCTGCTTGAACGTCCGCCGAATGCCTTCGCGGGCGAGAATATACTATGGAACTATTAGGGCACTTCCAATATCGTGCGGTACCATGCAGAGGAAGATGGAGGGCGCCGCTGTCTAGAGGACAAATGGTAGCGATCTCTGAAAGGCTGTGTAGGCCCAAAGCGAAGTATCTTGAGACATCGAATACCCGTGAAATTCGTCCTGGAATCGTCAACAACCTTGAACCAGCTATGGACATGTATCCGGCCGCGGAAGATACTAGCCTCGTCACCTGCATGGCCATGTCGCATCGTTTGAAAATCGCGCAGTGGCTGGGCAAAGTTGCAATTCAATTGGGCAATCAAGCAAGTATTTAATAGAGATCTGCAATTGCTAGCCGTATTGCGCAATCAGATGGTACCAGGCTGAATCTGCGTCTCTAACTACATTCAGCAGCTTTACTGTATTCGATTTCGTTACGGATCAAGATCCGAAGTCACAAGCGGATAGACTTCCATCGCCGAGCAAATAAGAACATGGTAGAACCGAACGTGCCTGGTCGTGGTGGACGTATGCGACCAACACAACGCTTTAGTTCGTACCCTCACAACCTATTCGCTCTCAATAGGGTGGGTACAATGCTACATCCGTGCGGGTTGTGAGTAGTCGTTCTAAACCAATCCTGCCATGGTTGGCCAGGTATCCTCAGTATTTTCATCGTCGTTATTTCTGTAGAGAAGAAATGTCTCTCTCGCCACGGGACCCGGCGTTTGACGTCGGGCTTAACCGGTGGCAACATTTTCAAGCAATATTATAAGAACCTGCAGAGTTCTGGATCAAAGCGGACCACAAAAGCTCACCAGACGAAGTGTTTTGAACAGGCTGTCACGTCATCGGCCTCGGCTAGATCCAACTCTGTCGCACTTATTTTCATCTAAGCGCCTCATCCAGTATGCTTGCAAGTCTTCCCCTTGTCGCATTCACCTTCTTTCTCACCTTTGTCTCCGCCAAACCAACCGTATACTTGATCCGCCACGGCGAGAAGCCCTCCGACGGCGGCCAGGGCCTGTCCGAGCAAGGTGAAGCCCGAGCTCAATGCTTGGTCGATGTCTTCAGCACCTCTTCACCCTATAATATTGAATACATCCTGGCCGAGCAACCTCAAGCTGATGGAGACCGCGAACGTCCTTATGAGACTGTCCAGCCGCTCACACAGTCCCTAGGTCTCACAGTCGACACGTCATGTGACAAGACTGATGAAGATTGCGTTCACGACGTTGTCAAGAATTATGATGGTCGGGGAAATATTTTGATTTGTTGGGAGCATGACGAGTTGACGAAGATTGCGGAGGCTTTAGGGGATGATGATGCCCCGGACTATCCGGATGACTCGTTCAATTTGATCTGGACGGACCCGGCGGATTATAGCGAAATCACTGACGTTACAAACGAGTGTTGTCCGGGATTGGATGATTGTTGATCGATGCATGCTGAAGGCGGAGCCAGTAGTTAGCAATAGAGACCTAACTAGGATTGAATGAATGCTACTTAGCAACCGCAAAGGTCGTGTGGCTTTCGGGAATGTTTCGCTTCTTCCAATTGAGTGAGCAAGAACGACTTTCTGGTGATCAAAGATTAACCGTATCAACTCTTATTTCCAGTGTTGAATGTTCAATCGTATAATTGGAAAGAGATACCTTAGCACGAGAGCCAGGTTGAGTGGCGGGCAAACATTGATCCGATGTTTGCGTTCCCTCGCATTGATTGGGATCACGCAATAGACAGGTAAAGGGACTGTCGCCAAAATGTTCGCTCTTGTCTTCCTCTCCTCTAGCCCTTACCTGTGGGTTGCCTCGCAGGTAAACATATGACGCCGCTCGTAAGGGGATAGATTCAATCTTGTCGTTTGCATCGCTCACGCTCTGAATTCTGAAGTAAGAATTTTAATCTTCGAGAACACTCTAAAGTGAAGCCAGTATTGCAGAAATCTTCCATCGCTTCGTGAACGCATCTCAAGACAGAAAGGCTCCGAGATGCCTTGCGACGGTAGCCAGTGGGCGTCGAAAATATGTCTGAATATACCCAATATCAAGTGAAAGAGTGATTAATGATTTTGGCCCCTCTATCGAGTTTCAGCCATTAAATGCCCCAATTGCGAAGTTAATGACGATGGCAGAAAGGCAAGGAAAGTACAAGTGACACCATGGGAAGAGCATGAAGAATATCTCCTTATACCAAGCCCAAATCATACGATTTACTTCTTTGACAAGGTCAACAGAAGGTTTAGCCTCGCCTAAATTACACTATCGTTGTCGATCACCTTTTAAGAGAGAACCAGCACGTCAGAGAATCTCTATTGCAAGAGTTGGACCGCCGCATATATGATGTAAAGGACCCTCAAGACCCTTCGGGATTTTCTAGGGCCTCATAAATGGCTTCTACGTAAGCCTTTGCTCGTTGGTCTCCAGCGCCGTCGTTCGACATCTTGTTCATCACGTATGCAATGGTCATCTTTCTGTCCACGTCCATGAGGCCCAAAGAGCCTCCCCAGCCTGCCCAGAGGCATACTCGCCCTTCCGGCAACCAGTCGACCATAGTTTTTTCCCCGGTTAGACCATAACCAATGCCAAAACGAATTGGCGCTCCAGTTACCAGGTCCTTGCCATTGGTCTGCTCTTTGAAAATAAGGTCAATCGTTTCTGGCGACAGCAATTGCTTGCCTCCAACGGTACCTCCAAGGGAAATTGTGGAGAGAACACGCGCAACACCTCGAGCATTGCTGTGTCCATTGGTAGCGCCAAGCTCTGCTCGTCTAAAGGGTGCAGAGTGTCCGATTGTTGCATCGCCAGACCCTTGAGGGTTCCTGAGAACCTTTCCTGCCACCGAGTTTGGGTCGATCTGAGGAGGCAAATCCCCTAAAGGTGGCGGAGGTATAACATTCGAGATCCGCGGCCAGTCCTTCTCTGCGGCCCCAAGCTGGAAATCTGCGTTGATCGGGCCAGCAATCTCATTGGCGATGAATTGACCAAGAGATCTTCCTGTCGTGCGAAGAACAAGCTCGCCAACGAGATGGCCCATACTAAGAGCGTGGTAGCCAGATGCTGTACCAGGCGTCCACCACGGGGGTTGCTCTGCAAGCATCGCAGTCGACCTTGGTAGGTCATACGCGTCTTCTGGAGTAATTTTTGTCTCCCAACCAGGCACGCCCGAAGAGTGGGACAAGATGTGGCGGACTTCGACGTCTTCCTTCCCATTAGCTGCAAACTCGGGCCAGTACTTGGACACCTTCTCATATGGAGAGAGGATACCGCGGTCGATCAGCATCAGAGCGGCAAGGCTGGTCACTGTCTTTGTCGTAGACCATATGAGGGTGATTGTGTCTTTTCCCCACTGTTCCGTATGGTCTTGGTCCGCGTAGCCTCCCCATAGGTCAACAACGTCTTTACCGTTGATATTCACAACGAAAGAAGCACCAAGTTCTTCTCCCGAGTCAATGTTTGATTGTAAGAGCTCCTCGACTTTCTTAAAGCGTGGGTCATAGGAGCCCTGCAACTTCACCATGATTAAAATGCTCAAATGAAAGTAAATCTTTGGTGTCTTTGATTCAATAACCGGAGCACGCTCAAGCTCAAGTGATTTCGGCGTACGTGTATTGGAATTTTAGTGAAGTAGCCCTATCTTTAAGAGACACATACCATAGAGAAATTACCAGACCCGTTAGCTTAGGCTTTTGACATCGAGGGCCACTCTTTAAGAAATTTCAGCGTGCTTACAGTGAAGACGCTCACTCAGTTCCTTAACAGGTTGCGTACGACGCCTCAGCAGGCAGCGGTCTCTTGGCAGACGCACCCAGATCCTACAGAGAAGCGACAGCAATCGGTCTTCGTTCATATCTGCGTCGTACAAGAAGGCTTTGATAGGAGTGTTTACTCACTCTGTTGATTCACGGATGCTGCTGGTGGCTTCATCGTATATCACAAGCTCACACTTTGGTCTTGTGTCATCGTTGAGATCGTCTTTGTATTTTTGACGGAACGTTGGAGACTGAGTTAAAAGACTATTTTAGATTCTTGACTATCTCAATGGTTTATTAAGATTGTATGCGGACTCTCTGGTGAAAGTTACTTATCCCTTGATCCTTACCATCTATGGGAAGGTGCGAAGTGTGAGGTGAGTGAAAGCTATCCATTGGCTCCACAACTTGCTGCATGACTAAACAATGTGTATGAATTGTATTTGAAACTTTGCTTTGCTACTTTGGTGTAAAAATGTGAACCCTCATTACTGGGCAGACAGAACCATAGACCTTTGTGAAAGTCTATCAAGTTGCGGCTGCAGCATTTAGAACGATTAGCCAAAGACAAAGCTCGTATGCTTCTTGCGGAGAAAGTTTCAGATATTTTCCACAACTGTTTATAACTATCCGACTAAATCCACCGTTCAACAGATAGGTCAGGCGCGAATATGTGAGCATGCTTCGAGGAAAAATCTGACCGGGTACAACCCGGCAGTCTTCTAGTCGCTTTGGCTGTCATCGATATCAGCGCCATGGGAGCGTCACCGTAAAATGACAGAACAGCCGCCATACTTTCCAGTGCTATCCTCGAAACCTGCTATCGCTTTGCGTTAATATCATTTTCCTTATCTAATCCTCTCACCGTCTTCGTCACCTGCGGAGTTCCGCCTCCTCGCACCTAGTGTCCGCTTTGAAGCTTAGCCGCTAGCCAGTGTCTGAACGGGAGTCTGTTGGATCGCGATCTAATGGATTGTATCCTCGATGTATCCATGCCCTTCTCAACCTGGGTCATTAGTGGCTCTGAATGTCGCCAGAAAGCTTTGGAAGCCACCTGGCAAAACGATCATGACTGGTGTGTCTGATACGACCTGTCCAGCTACGCACGGGTGGCCGAAGCCGTGCTCACCTCTAAAGGCGAAGAGAGAGTCTGGAGGCAGGATAGCAGGTGCAAATTTGGTTGTTGGTAACCATCACTGGATGGGCGGCTATCTATGATAGATACACAGGGTGACCGCGTCAGAGAGACGCGTGGAGAGCTGACCCTGGTGGGAGGGAAAATGGTTGGAATCCTAGTCTTAGAGCGGCATTGTATGGAAGATAAAATATCTAGAAATGAAGATCGTGAATCAATACCCCTTAGATACGAGAAGTGATGAGGTTGAACATGCTAAATGAGGCCAATTGATCCTAGAAGCACCTGCACAGAGCCGTGTCCGATCCGTCGATAGACCCTCCAAACACCGTTGGGAGGGATCACTCCCGCCCCCAGACCGCCAGTTTTCCCCCACCCGCTCTCCGCGGCTGCCTAACAGGAAACCGCCCTTTAAAGCCAGAGCCACATCGTTGTCAAACCCTCTTTCATCTGCCACAGCCTTTCCATTCTGTGGCTTGCTTCATTCTTTAACCATGTCTAAACCAGACACTTTCGTTTGCATAGACTAGAGTGCGGCGTTGATCCCTTCGTAACTATGATCGGCATGCGGCCAATTCTGAATAATGACCTTCTGGAGGCCTCCCTTTCTCGGCATAGACCGCCGCCTCTAGACGGTGTTGAAGCAGCAGCTACTTGTTCACGACTCTGGGTATGACCCCGGCCCGGTGTCTTATATGAAGCTTACAAGGAAAAGGATCCTCGGAGAGCTCGCTTCGAGACTTGTGCTCTCATTTACATTTCTTATCTCCCCGCCATACTTGCAATATGCCTCCTGCTTGGAAGTCTCATTCGGAGTACTTCTGGCAGACTGCCCCGTCCAGGATGGGCGAAACCGTTTGCTGAAGATCTTTCTGAGCGTTCCGGAGAAATCTCCCCAGAATGGCTGAAGGGCCGGCGGCAAATAGTCTGGCCGCTTTTTGGCTTGACGCTGCTTGGGTTCATCTGTCAGACCATCACCGCCACCTTCGTTCCGGTCCATCGTAGCTCAGAGCTGCTGTTTGCTTTGACCTGGGTATGTTCCTCACTTTCGAGTACCAAGGGAAAGCACTGAATAATCAAGCTCTCTGCCTGCTTGGTCGTCCTCTTGAACACATCGAAGGCCGCCCCTGTTGGCTTGCTATGCCTGCATAGTCTATTGCTAGCTGTTTCCTTAGTTGTGTTCGTTCAGACAGTCTCTTCTGTGAAAGCCGAGCACCTGCCCACAGTATTAGCTATGGCGACATCTTCCGGCATCATCGCCTTGATACTACGCATGCCCTTGCGTAACCCGGAGCTAGCAAAAGATGATATTAGTCCGGCTTTCGGACCCTCTACTTCTAAATTGCGCAGCCCTGAAGACGACTTGACAATGTGGCAATTTATGACTGTCTCGTGGTTGGCGCCTTTGATCTCGCTGGGAAAGTCTAAGCAGTTGGTTGATGATGACGTCTGGGGTCTCGGCTACGAGTTCCAACATAGGAATCTTCATTCCAGGTTTCGAGAACTTCATGGGTCCGTACTTCGGAGATTGATATATGCTAACGGCGTTGACGTTATCATTATTTCACTACTTGGATTGATTGATCTATTTAGGAGTAAGGTCTTTCCTCGTAGACTTCGAGCAGGACTAAAGACTACAGATTTCGCTACACCAGTTCTGCTTCAACAAATTCTCCGAGCAATGGAGAAAGAAAATTCATCAGAACCTGCGGCCGTGTATGCTCTTCTCACATTGATCGTGAATTTAGTCGCTGCACAGTCCGGGGTGTTTAGTCTTTGGTACAGCAGGCGTGCTTACGAGCGGTCACGCGGAGAATTGATAACCATGCTGTATGAGAAGACGTTGTCGAGAAAGATCGTTGGTTTACGCAGCAAAGAGAATGAGGCGATATCCGCAAACGGCATAAATGGCGCTCTGAAGCGAGATGGTAAGCCTCGTTTGAAAGTTACGAAGTTGTTCAGAAAAATCTTTCGGCGGGACACGCATCAAAGCTTGCAGGATTCAAAAGACCCAGCGTCGATGGGCAAGATCTTGAACCTAATGAAGTAAGTTGTAAGCCGCGCATCTTGGAAATCATAGCTAATTCTTCTCAGATTTGACGCCTACGAGGTTGCTCAAAGGTGAGATTGAACGCGCCACACACTTTTACCTGCTTATAAGTCAAGGTTTTGGGAGTTTCCTTCTCTGATCTCAATCCCCGTGGGCTCAGTCCTATCCGTAGTCTTCATCTGGAATTTCATTGGCTGGCCTTGCATCTTAGGTGTTGTGACGGTCCTTGTCGCTCAGGTGGGAAACGCCATCATTGCAAAAGGTCAGTCTTTGTTCTCTTCGTCGAATGGGTCGTGCAGTGTGCTTTCAAATGATGTAACATCAAATTAATGTTAGTCACCTGCTGGAGACTACCTTAATCCCTTCTCATCGGGTGACCCTAAGATCGAAAAGCCACAGTAATCTCTCGAGCCATGTTCCAGAAATGGAACAGTGTTGCAGGACCGGATTGAGGCCCTTCCTCTCGAAGGCATGGGAGGGGGTGCCTTTTGTTTTGAAATTAGTCATATCGCGGATGTATCATATACGCTCATCTGCGCTTTACTCCATGTTGTGGAATAGACTGCTGATCTCTTGGTGTAGTTCTGGTACACTGGGAGCGAAAGCGCCGGAATGCGACTGATATGAAACTCCAGAAAGTCTCACAGCTAGTGGAGTCAATTCGTCATCTGCGATGGTACGGCTGGCAAAACACCTGGCTTGGCCACATTTTGGAAGCTAGACAAAAAGAATTACACCTTCGCATTGTCACGAGCCTCTTAAACGTTACCATTATGTTTTGCAATAGCCTCGCCAGTGCTATGTTCCCAGCCATCTCTTTCTATGCCTACACTGCGCTTGCTGGAAGACAGCTACGGGTGGACATTGCGTTCCCGGCTCTGTATCTTTTCCAATTGCTGGAAGGAAATCTCCAGGGCCTTCCGAACTTGATCACAGTGCTGCTAAATGCACGAGTTGCGCTTGGCCGAATTCAAACCTTCATGAACGAGCCTGATAGGCACAAGACAGACACAGGTGCCGATTCAAAGATGCAGATGCGGCATGCCTCTTTCGCATGGCCAGAAACAACGAAACATGTTCTCAAGGATGTCACCATCGCCTTCGAGCCAGGGGTAACGCTTGTGATCGGTGAGGTCGCGGCAGGGAAGAGCGCTTTGCTGCAGGCCTTACTAGGAGAGTTGGATTTCAAAGGAGGCGAATACCATCGACCTGGTGAGATGATGGCTTACTGTGCGCAGACACCATGGTTGCAAAGCATGAGTATTCGCGAAAATATCCTTTTTGCTTCGCCCTACGAAGAAGGCAGGTATAAGCAAGTCTTGGATGCTTGTTCATTGATCCCTGATATGGCAAACTTCAAAAATGGAGACCTCTCTCTGATCGGTGAAAACGGTATTGGCTTGTCAGGTGGACAAAGAGCTCGTGTAGCTCTCGCTCGGGCTATTTACAGCAGAGCGAACATTCTACTCCTAGACGACCCTTTGTCGGCACTTGATCATCAGACTGCTGAAACGATCGTTCACAAATGCTTCGCTGGCTCCTTGCTAGAAGACCGAACAATTGTATTGATTACGCATCGGACAGAACTCTGCCTGCAAATTGCAAGCCAGGTTGTTCAAATGGAAGAGGGCAAAGCTCGAATACTTCCTCCAAAGTCTTCAGATCTAAGGAAAGTCACATCGACCGAGGAGGTCAGTAAAATGCAGGAAGAGGCCGCTGTTCCCGCCAAATTCATGGAGGACGAATTTCGTGCCAGAGGAGCAGTCAAATTCTCAATATACTGGGAATATATCAAAGCTGGGAGGTTGCGATGGTGGTTTGTCTTGCTGGTTGTCTTGACCCTGTTCCGGCTGGTGATGATCGGCAAGAACTGGTTCCTTAAGCAATGGGGAGAAGCATACGACAAAGTACACACAGAAGAGCTTTTTGACGACCTGCCCAACCCCCAGGACGACGTGACTCCTTGGCTTGTCGGATTTTTCATCTTCTGTGGATTAGACGTTGTGATTTTACTTGTCGCACTATGCTTCATGCTTGTCATCATCTATCAGGCTGGAAAACGTATGTTCCAGCAAGTCATGGACAAAGTGGCCCACGCCACCTTCCGATACTACGATGTCACGCCGGTTGGCCGCTTGATGAATCGGTTGACATCAGACATCAACATCATCGACGGCAACATCGGCAGGCAATTTCAGATCATCGCAATGATGTTGATATTGTGGATCTCTTCGTTAGCAGTAATCGCTTCAGCGACGCCGGTCTTCCTTACGTTCGCGCTCTTGTTGACGGCTGGCTTCGTGTTCATCTTTATGCAATACCTTCCGACCTCGCAGGATTTACGACGCCTCGAGACGGTTTCACTGAGTCCCTTGATGTCCAACTTTGGGGCCTTGTTGGATGGGTTGGCAACTATTAGAGCGTATTGTGCGCAAGGCCGCTTCCAGGATCGAGTGATTGAAGTTGTGGACAACTTCCAAAAGATGGATCACTTTTACTGGAGTCTCCAGTCATGGCTATCTTACCGTTTCGACGGGCTTTCTGCATGCTCGAACTTTGTCTTGACGATTCTTGCAATCTACACGAATGTCTCGGCCGGACTGACAGCCTTCGTTCTTCTTGCAGCCGCCCGATTTGTTTATGCTACTCACATTCTGTGCCGACGATATGGTGAACTGATGATGGATTTTGTGTCAGTTGAGCGAGTGGTTGAAATGCTACACATAGATCAAGAGCCACGTGGAACAGTCCAGCCTCCAGCCTGGTGGCCTTCAACAACCGGCGACGTTGTATTTGAGAATGTCACGATAAGATATGCTCCACACCTTGACCCTGCCCTTGAGGATGTTTACTTTACCATCAAAGGCGGATCAACGACGGCGCTCATTGGTCGCACTGGATCGGGGAAGAGCACACTAGCACTGTCTCTGCTTGCCACGGTATTGCCTGAGTCGGGTCGAATATTCATTGATGGCGTTGATGTGTCTAAGGTAGATACGCAAGCGCTTCGGAAGAGGGTCACGTTTCTCGCACAAGATCCAGTGCTATTTCCAGGGACGATGCGGGCAAACCTTGACCCGCTGGAGGAGTACACTGATAACGAGTGCGAAGCGGTCCTAAAACGAATCGCGGAGAAGCATCAGTGGACCTTGCAAACAGAGATTGACACGAGTGGGAGGAACCTGAGTCAGGGACAGAGGCAGTTGGTCGGCCTAGCAAGAGCATTGCTGCGGCGAAGTCCAATCGTCATTATGGACGAGGCGACAGCGAGCATCGATACGGAGACGGCAATGACGATTCAGCAGATTTTGAGGGAAGAGATGAAGGAGAGCACCGTCATCACAATTGCGCATCGTGTCGACGCCGTAAAGAATGCTGATTATTATGTCAAGCTGGGCAAGGGCAAATTAATTGAGGAAGGCCCGGTCACTGAAATGAAGGAGGGCGAAGGGACCGCTTTGCAATGATGCAGTAAATCCTCAACATGGTCAGTGGATGGGAGAAAGGGCATAGATTAGTCTCATTGATAGCATGGCGGTTCGACAGCATTTGAAAGACCTCTCTTGTTCTGATTAGGTCCACCGAATTCATAGCGACAAGGACTTGTAACGTGAGTCGTCCTTTCTCGGATTTTCAAGATCCGGTGGCATTGCTTATTAAGATTCTACCATACCTTCTTAGCAATAGACAATCTAAGACTGGCCGAATTTAAGCTTATTTCGTGTTCTGATGGTCCGCAATCATTTTCCTGTTCCTCTTGATTTTGGTGCACCGCGTCCGTTGAATTGTCAACGCCGTAAAGGGGATCAGCGAAGGCAGCCACGCTCCGCGAGCCAAGCGAACTGTTTCCGCCCCCACCAACTGTCTCCGCCGCGACCGTTCTACTAGGCAACCACCGGTGCACGGCACGACTATCCGTTTTAGATAGCAATTCCTTGCTCTGTTCCCGCATCATCTCCTCTGCGCCTTTCACCTTATTCCTATGGCTTCCCAAATAGGCAAATGTATCATCTGATTCTAACACAATCCGCAAAGAAGAGATTGTAGACAACATCTCTCATGAAGCGAACAGCAACACGTGGATGTCAGCAACACAAAGATCATACACGGGAGCCATGACGAGAAATTCCTCTACGCAGGGACAACTTCTAGCCGCATCTATTACAGTCCGAGTGCCTCGGACTGCACCGACGGCCACTGTCAAGGCCCTACCGGCACCATTAACATGCAAAATTACCGGCCTTGACAAACGTGGGCTCTCATTACTCCACTCCAAACAACGCCGTCTGAGAAGCATCCATAATGAAGAAGTCGCAGCAAAAGCGACGCTTGTCTTTGCCCAAGAAGAGGCCGGTACTGCAGTCTGCATCTCAGAGCAGGGTATGATTCTGACTTGCTCTCACTGCATTGCGGACGATCCCCAAGACGCTGCCTCAGCTATAGGATCTCGTTCTTGGCTGATATTCGCTTCCGGCACGGTTGTTCAAGCCGAGTGCATATCTCTCGATTCTCGTCGAGATCTGGCTCTACTGCAGGTCATCGCAGCGGAATTACTTGGGCCATTCCCATGCGTCACCGAAGCCATGGTAGAACCTAAGCTTCGGACACCGCTCATGTGTATCGGCCACCCAGGAAGTGAGGATCTCGAGATCGGTCGTCCTGGAGTGAAGACGGGATACGACGTCCTGCACGTTAGCAAGGGTCTCTTTCTTGGCTACGCGGATCAGGATTTACAAGACAACTCAGAAATCGGCGCCATGAAGCACAACTGCTGGACATATTGGGGACACAGCGGGGCACCGTTGATTGAGCGGAGGACAGGCAAATTGGTCGGGTTGCACTCGTCATGGGACGATGCCACGGCGATGCGACATGGCGTGCCGTTAGCTGCGATCCAGGATTTTCTACAGGAACATACGTCTCTCATCATCGAATAAGAAATTTGAATAGATATATCACCCTGTTTGCTCAGAAGATATTACCGGACTCGATTTCAGCCGCAACACCTTCTTCCTGCCTGGGCTCGGAATGCCTATCTCGGTCAAAGCCGATAAACAATCAGTGATGCCTAACGAGCCTTCTCTGTCAAGATCGGTCTTAGATGCGGTCGGGGCAGATTTTGTCCTGCATGCTGGCATGGTGTACCCAAGTCTTGTTTACGTCAGATCCATGTCCCTTAAGAAAGTGACCCGGGAGATGTCCAAAAAGGAACATAATCCCCCAGGTTTCGAAGTGGCGCAGTCCCTTCCCGTGCAGCATGAAAATGGTAGCTACAACTTAGTTGGCACCACGTCTCCAAGTTTTGACGCATTGAGCATCCAAAAGTTATGCGAATATATCACAAGGGTATCCAAGGGAAGGCCGAGCGCTGGATGGCACGATTCTGTTGCGCAGCGCATGACGTGAGTCACGCTAAAGACGGCTTCTGTCAAGAAGGTGTGCTCATATGTGCGTATTTCCCGCCATAATTGGAGGAGAAAACCTGACCGTCTTGTTGGAAAGAGAGATGGGTATCATTCGTGCATATTCTTCGAGATCTACCATGATGCCAAGCCCGAGTCCAAGATGCTACTCAATGCTGATATGCCATGAAATCGCTATGCCCTCCTCTCGAAATGCGGCCTGTACAATGTCTCCTTACCCAAGAGTCCTTACGCCGTGTTTATATGCAAAAGCTACGACATCAGCCTACAACCACTGGCCATCCCGACGTGAAATCCAGTTTGTTCCACCCAAATTGGAAGTCGCCGACTTCGTAGCCGATTTGTGGGTTTACTGGATTTGTTAGCGATGTCAAAAAGTCGGAGCGAGGCGTCAAGACGTACCGTAATGATAGTACATAACAACACTTTGCTCCTGATCGTCCCACATTACTCCTTGTCCACCAGGCGCGTACACATAGTCGTGAGAGCCCAAGACCATTTTGCCTCCGTTTTGGGTGACGCAGTCTCGATCCTGGTCGTCTGCAAACGGCCCGGTCGGACTTGTGGAGCGGCACACCATGATCTTGTATTCCTCACCAGTTGGTGCCAGGCCATTAGGGTCTGATGCGCTCGCTGTGTTGCAACAAGCTCCGCTATCAAAGAACAAATAATAGTACAACACATTATTGGCAGACCAGCGGAACTGATAGCTCCCTTCTTGAGGACCAGTGACTTCGCCATTAGGACGGACAGTTGTGTTATACTCTATTTGTTTCGGAGTGCCTGCTATTCGGACGGGCGGATTTTGCATTGGAACCTGGTAGATATCCCCCCAGTACGAACCGAACGACAGCAGAAATGAGCCAGCCCCATCAACGTCGAGAAGATTGGGATCGATTTTGTTGTAGTTGAGGTCTGAGTCGTTTGGTTCAGGAATTCCAATTCCTCCTAGGTCTTGCCACGTTCCCGGTTCAAGGCAGTGGTCTGGATTGTCTACACAAGAGGACGTAGCGACGCCGATGTCACTGTTCCGCGTTCCGGAGGTGGAGACTGCGTAGAACATATACCATACATCGTTGACCTCGTATGTGTCCGGGCACTGGTACGTCAGTCATATCTATAGAAACTTGTAGAAAGCTCTTACCCATATGCCTTGATTGTTGGGAAGTTGAGCAAATAGCTTGCTCCCATCTGGAAGAGCGCTTCCTAGATGAGTCCAGTCTCCAGATAGGCTATCAGCGGAAGAGATATGGATGTTCTCAAACGTAGATAGTCTGAAGTATTTGCCATCTGACTTGCGCTGGACGACACTTGGGTCGTGTATGGATCTACAGTCATTCGACGAGCTTTGACAGAGGTGGGGATCCGGGAAGGAGGACTGGCGACGCGTTGGAGTAGCCAACGCGCAAGTTGCGGCAAGGAGAGAGAGGACAAGGGAAGACATGGCTTGGCTTGGCTTGACATACAAGAGTAGCGTGCTTTTACTTACCTTTGAGCATGATGACCTTCTTATACTGATCACGTTTCAGAGCTTGGCTTAGACTTTGGCAGCTCTGGAATCTGACCCGTTGACACCGCCATGCATGGCTAATTTTGAGGCTCGAGTAGCTCCTCCGAGATGTTTTCTTTTCCCGAATAGCAGCTATCCCCATTTCGCTCAAGAACGTGGTTGGGGGCTGTTGTGCATTTGCAGAGTGCGCCTGAGATTGGACCCCAGGCGTCAGGAGCTTTTGCTGATTGCAGGCAGAAGGATCGGAGAAATGACGTTTCTCCGGGGACGTCATAAGCCTCCGCTGGCAATCTCCTGACCAAAGATATTTTTGGGATCTAGGGCATGAATTGGAACAGGAGTTGGTGGAGAAGCTAGAAGAATAGGAGATCAAGGTTGAGGCTCAGCCTCAACGGCCCTTTCCGGTAGTCTGGGTCGAGGTCTGAGCGCGCCAAGAACTAACCAGAGGACGCCAACGAAGATGCGAACAGGATATCCCTCGTTCGTTCCATCATGCATACAAAGAGTGCTCCAGCAGTGAGCTTACCGGCATCTCTTATAACCATTGATGTCAGTCTGAACTGCACCTCCTCGTACCTTTGCAGACCGCTCATCGACCAGCTCGTCAGCAATACTGTCTGGCTGGGGTCCGTCTGATCCTACTCACCTCCACTGGAGGAATCCTTCAAGCAAATTGTAAGGCTCCGGAAAATGTTGCATCGGATCACATCGATTCGGCCTGTACAGCTCACGGAACGACATAGCTTTGGTATTGCTGCCTATCTCAGTCTCAGCAGGGCCTAGTGGGCAGTGGACAAGCGCTTTTGATCGGGGAAATTCGTCGCCTGTCTTGTTCCATGAAGGTCGAGAAAATTCTTCACGCCATATAATCGCACGTCACGATCTCTCTCCAGCTGCATAACTGCACTGACTAGGGAGCCTAATTACCGACTAATGATGTTGCCTTATTCATCCGAGATCAAGGATATCGAAATCCTACGACAACTACCGTAATTCAGCACGCCGACTAGCATGACCTCCGGCACGGCGGACATGCATATTCTGAAAAGCACTTGTGATGGTTGCTCCGATTTCAAGCCGATAATTTGACAAATTGGGAATGCAGGGCTGCTCCAACAAGTTCCATCACGTGGATTGGGGGTGTCGAGCATTCCTGTGGCTCTATTGAGACGACAGCCTTCTTGTGAGGCCGAGGCACCAACCGCAGTCCTAGCCAGGAACTGAGTTGACGTGGCACTCTAGAATGCCGCTATACTTGCCACATATCTGGTAGGACGTTCAACGTAATGTATTATACTATGGCCGCATGCTATGGGTAACACAGTTCGAAAGGACGTCAATGACTCGATCGGGTTCGTCCCGGCCAGCGACAGAACCAGGTCCCTCCGAGGCATCACATTGTCCCCATTATGGCTATAGCCTACTTAATCATGCGTTTCCTTTGGTCGATCCTCATCGCGTACGTTTTGACATAAGCTGTCCAGAACTTTTAACGCAGCCTTACATCCACGTTTTATCGCTGTCCTTTCGTCGCCCACAACTAGATCACTATGCCAAATGACCTTCGCTAGGAAGTGCTGCAATCCCGAAGCGAGCGTTGGAGCTTCTCCGGCCCTCTTGAAACACTTACGGACCAGTGCTTTCGAATTTGGCCGAGTTCGAGCCTGTCGGAACATCACAAGAAATAGGACTTCTGCAAACAGTTTTCCCTTCTCTTTGAGATACGGCAAGTTCAGGACTTTAAGAACATTGATGGACATGGTTTCGTCGACAATAAGGTGTCCAAAGATGGTCGCCGCGTTTACTATTCCGTCAGCGCTTAGTTGGTCTTCCATTTCCTCGTCAGCGACAGCAGTGTCTTCAAGTTCTGGATGCTCGCCGATTTTCTTGAACAATGCCCAAAGCGCAGACTGAAATGCCGTTCTCATTTTCTTGTCTGCACACAATTTCTTCACGATCAACAAGTAGTAAGGGTTATATTTTGATTCATTGACCACACAGTGCATTACCACCCTAGATATTTCAGTCTCTTGGGCTCTCTTTAATCGCAATTTCTGCAGGCGGGAACAAGCGTCCTGGTAGTCATTAGCAGACACGATCGCGGCGAAAATACTACGACGGAGAGCAGTATTCATTCCATTCAATCTTGCAAGCTCTGGCAAATCCAGTGTTTGTTCAAGACCTTCTTTTGCAATATCCGAGTCTCTGCGATTGACCGTTCGATCGCTGTGCAGGTGGTCTTCCTTCCAGCTCGACCCAACTAACCACCAACTCCCTCGCGTGCCCCTATTTTTGATGTCCGCATACCCGAGTCGCAGCGGCTCGGTAGCTTTTAGAGCCCTATGTAAGCCCAGCGAACCTAGAGTCTTCCGCAAGGGGACAATGTGTTCTGAGGTAGTTCTATATGTTGAATCGTTGGCTCTGTGTTTATTATTTTTCAAGTCCACTATTGAATCCATCATGAACTTGGTCCTAACGGTCATTTCTGTTCCTTTAGAGATGCTATCCTCACCTAATTTCTGGAGCATCAGCACGATGTCTCGCAACGACGAGGGATCGTCTTGTCTTAGCTGGGTTCCACACTCGCGGACTATCTTGAGAACAAGTTCAGTATTTAGTTCACTCGTAGATCCCAGAAAGACTTGTAATGCGTCAAAGATAAGCGTTGGACCGATAAGTTGGAATGTGTAAAAGTGGCAGAGAATGCTCATAAGATTGATTGCTTGTTTGCCATTGGACTTGGAAACAGCGAGAGAATGGTAGCATTGGTCAAGCGAATCCACCAGGCGCGCGACAATTTCGGCACCAAAATCTGTGCCTAGAATCCTGCAAAGGCCAGCTACAAATGCAGCATGGAGAATGGAAAAGGTACTGTTCAGAGATACTCGATCTGTGAACAGCACAATCAGAAGATCGGCCAGCGCAGAGGTTACCATTTGCCGAGGATGATCGTGATATAATTTTTCCACTTCGAAAAGGATCGAAACCAGGTTCGACTCTGACAGCTTGTTCAAAGAGCTTTGCAAGTGGCGTTGCAGTCGGACTTGCGTTTCTTGGTCGGTGGACGAAGGGTTGCGACGTGATGGTGGCACATATTTCACTGCACCTTGTGAAGCTATTGGAGGAAGGTATGGGTTTTCCCTAGGTTTAGATGTATTTGGTGGCTTTGAATCTTGACGGAGTTGACTCTCTTGGTTTTCGTCTGACGCAAAATTGTTTTCGCCAGGCTCAATGTGAGGAGTCGAAATATCTGGATTATATACTTCATTATCCTCACCAGATCCTGTAGAATCGGTTTCAAGCACAGCGTCACCCTTGCGTTCGCCTATCTGTATCCGCTTTCTTTGAAACCATTGCCATCCTTCCGTTTCCCTTTTCCGTTTCCCCACGGAAGGATCACTGCCGAAACCTCCCAGTAAATCATCGGGGTCTGAAAAGTCATCGCGCGATTTTGTGTGAGCCTTTATCCCGAGCTTTTTCTCTAACACTGCAATTTGGGCATCTTCTTCCGCTGCACGGGTCTTATAGGCCTGAGAAGTCGGGTCGAATCGCAGATTTGGAGATGTCGAGCGTGATCTAGATTCCTGATCTGCTGAAGAGCTTTGTGACCTTACTTCATCGTAGTTTTCGCTTGTCTTGGGTGTTCTTGAGAAATCTGCGTAAGGACTTGTCCTTGATGCCTCGGGAGGAGCCTTTCGAGGCCGAGACAGAACATGCGCCTCTTTTGCATAAGACGCTCTTTGAGAATTTTGTTTCTTGGAGGATATTTCGGAGTCTACCTTTCTCTTGCTTCGAGCAGCCTTCCTAGCTTCTTTTCGACTAGGCGGGCGAGGGTGGCCAGAGCGTGAGCCTCGATCGTTTGTGCTATTTCCCGATTTCAAATTCAGCTCTCGTTGCAGGCTAGGGGGCAGAGTAGGCCTAGAGTTTAGACCGAGGCGGCTGCGAGGCATTGTAGACAGCACAAAAATTCTCACGCATTTCGCAGCTTTGGTGGGGAGATTTTACGGCGGAAATGTCCGTGGCAACGCCGCGGCAACCTCCGTCAGTGTTTCCTCTTTGTGCTCTCTGCCCTTGGAATACAATCTTCACCCTCTTTCAATAATCTAGCGAGGTCGCTTATGAGGGCTGCCACGAAGGCTGGAAAGTCTATGAGTTTCTCCTGATTGGCGCATCTAAATCTAAATTACTCGGAAATGCTCCCAACGGCTCTGACTCTTCCTTCGGGTCCTGCTGTACACGGTACCATTAGACCCGTCTTGAGTCGCTACCAACGTTCATAGTAGCCTGCTGGCTGCTTTACAGATTTTACCAAGCCCCCTGAGTCTTTGTATTGCTATGAACTCCCTCTATGAGCCTTGCTGTACCTACCGTCCTCCCGAAACCTGACTGCTGAGCCAAAATACCGAGACCTGTAGGAATCCTTTTACCACGCGGCAACGTGGATGCAAAGAGGCATGAACAACATTGAAACAGACGAGGCCATCTTTAACAACACTCTTACTGTTGCTTCACCGAATAGTTATGTGATACGGGAGTCGTTGCGGTCTCGTGGACCATTTTGTCTACGGTAAGAAGGTGATGAGCAGCTTCCAAATTGATTGTTCTCCTCCCTCGTTCACTATGCCATTTGACATCCGACGTGTCTCAAGAGGGCAATCGTGAATCATCTGATAGGTTGCTTGAAGCTTTCAGAAACTTTATTTCAGTTCACACGTCCAATCCTGGTATTTCCTATCGCTTGACCTTGATCATTGCCTTTTACTCTTTAGAGTCTCACAGCAACAGTACCGCAGACAAGATTCCCAAGTAGCGTCTCAAGATGAATTCCAAAAAGGGAACCTATTCGTTCGCAAGCTGCTCGTTTTTGCTCAAATCTCTGGAAGCTGGAGTCAACTATGTTTGATATACTGGCAAGCCAACAAATGTCCTTATCTGAGCCGGTCTTGCGCAGGGGCAATCTGAGCAAATTCTCTCAAGTGAGAACAACGCTCCCGCGCGAGCTTCAATTTAAAACGTGGTTGTTGTAGCCCGAAGTTCAGTCTTGTGGCATTTGGGGCCAAAGTCCAGCGTGAATGCGATATTAATGTGGTCGACGCTAGCGGTCAACAATTTTCGGGGCCAGAACAGTGTATATGGGACCGAAACCGACGCAGTACAACCCGTCACTGTCAGCGCTCCTGCGGCCGAAAAGTTGGCCGGCACAGCCTTCGAGCACCCCAAGGTTATTCGTCAGGCAAAAAACTTTTAATTTAAGGTTGTAGTATCGCTTTGGCTGTTGCTCTCCTGTCGACTCTCTTCAACTTCCCCAGAACAACAAAATTGTTACTTTTGTTATCTTCTTGCATATCGTGTTACTTGTGGTACGAACCTTGCTAATGCGTGGAATCACACTTCAGGGGTTCCACTAACATCTACTAGCTGGGAAGTATAAGATTGTGAAAGGTGCAAGACTAAACCCAAGTAATAAAGCACCGCTTGCCACCAATCTGAGCGCGTACTGCCTCATAGTTTTACCTGAAGAATTCATAGAGGTCAATCGTGCATCGTTTCTATCTTTCCCTACTTTTCAACGTCCTCAGAACGTATTTTCATTTATCTGTGCTCTGTTCACTATCTTGCGAAATGCACCACTATCCTCGATCCTGCATGGCCAGGCTCCTGTTCACTGTCTCGTTCCTCTCTGCTAGCATAGCTGCCGCTCCCGGGCCAGCATACGTCGGTGAGCGTGAAGCTCCTGCTCAAGTGCTTACGCAAGGTACCGATCGGTCTATTGTCACTGATAGTGCCAACGCGAACCTGCCGCTTGCTGCACCCATTTGCTTCAGCCCGTACATGAAACCAGGCATGTGCGTTGTCGCTGCTTCATTCTACCCCGATGGTAAATACAACAATGTCTTCCACGTCTTTGACGAATCTTGCAACCTAGACAAAGACTCCCACAAGTCTCTCAATCCGCATGACATGTCTCAGAGTCCGGACTGGTCCATCACTGGAAAGCCTATGCCCTTGACATTCGACGTGAAGATGTGGCTCAATCCGCTCGATCTCTCGTCAGGCTTCCGCTGGCAGTACGGGTCTGAATATCCGGAGTACTCAGAGAATATGCCGCCGCCTAGGGTGGGTGAGCCGGGTGGATCGCTCATGGTAGTAACTAAGAGAATTTGCTACGACCAGACAACGGCAGGCAGGAATGGGACATGCTACGCAGTTGCTTTTGAGTGTGATTCAAGACTGACCAAGAATTGGAAAGCGACGGTCGTGGGTGGAGTACCGCAACCCACCGCAAGGTTGTTTTAGAAAGGAAATCGCGAGTGAGACCAAGTCTGGGACATCTTTGACCTCAGACTCATATACTGTAGTTCGAATAAGGGTCCTACTGATTAGCATCGTTTCCCCCTATCCTAGCATTAGAATTCCGGCGCAGTCCGTATTTTGCAATCTTGATTGCTCTGGAGCTTTATTTGACCTTCACGGTAGTTGAAAAGCCGCGAATGAAATATGGGAGACGACCATTGCAATGTTTCTATTAAGTTAGAATCCAACGGCTATCATCCTAGGTTTCTGGTGCTATCGAGATGCGTGAAGTAGACTTATTTACATGCTCCGCTGGGCAACGGACAGCAACGAGTCCTTGGATCTCGAACGACTATTGGATGGACTGAAGCTGAAATGGCGCGCAAGTGTATTAACTATAGAGTGTATCGCTATGTCGCTGTTGATGAAGCGAATCAGCTTCCTAGGAACGGTTCAACATATGACGGAGCTGTTCTCCCGCTGCTGTGCGACGGAAAAATATTCTAGTAAACCTTGGCACTTAGCGGAGTAACTCTCAAAGTCCTCTGCAAGCAACTTGGCTACTGGTTGTTCCTTCTCTTCCATATTAAAACGATCATTATTGAGTATCCTAGTTTTTTCGCCTCTTTAAAATTGTATATCTTTACGGCCTTTCAGAATCCGATCGGTGAGCAGCCAACCAGAAGGATGTCTGAGGTCCGCCGTCTAAGCAATGACGAAGTACAGCCTCTCACTGCGCACTACTTCTCGAAAACTGACATTGTCAACCTAGTTCTTCACCCGCCTGTCCGCGCTGTTCACAAAGACCCATGCGTCTTCTCACGGCTCCGTCTACCTGTCCCAAAAGCCCCTCCTCGACTCCACAACCCCATCTCTCGAAAGCAGCCGAATCCTCGTCCGCGCCACAAACGGGCTCTCGAAGCCGAACCGGAAACGGAAACTCAAATTCGGCACGGTCGTCGAGGCAAGCGACGCCGCGGCGTTCTACGACAGATACGCGGAGGTGTGCAAGAAGGGCATGGAGGGCCTGAGGAAGAGGGATCGGAAGGCGAAGGGGAAGAAGAGCAAGGCGAAAAAGAAGAAGGATGGGAAGGCCTCAGCAACGGCTGCGGGGGGAGGCTGAAATCCTCATTCTTTGGGGTTGAACATGACTGACTCTTTGAGTGCTCACTTGGTCGTTTTGGCGGCTGTCACACTGGGCGGGTTCGAGGTATTACCTATCAGGTGTTTCTGGCTCTGATATCAAGAGGTAATCGATTTCTCCACGCGAACGCGATGAGAGAGGACAAGCAAGCCTCACTTGTTTAGATACGAATTTAGCATAAGCTCAGCGACGCGGTCGGCTGTGCGGGTTTGAGATTACAGGCCGAGCTCTAGGTATGAAGGAGCGGATGGAAATTAGTACAGGGGAGAAATAGCCAGAAAAAGATGTTCTCAGCGGGTCTACATTTGCTATAAGGTCTGCCAAAAGCGGGATGCAATAATCATTCAGAACTCCATCCCATCAACTTCACCGTCGTCCCGCTCCCGTTTGCCTTTTTGTTCCTCCTTTATGATCGCCTTCACAAAACCGTCAAAGATCTCCACATATGGCCTCAAACCGGTTTTCTCGTAATCCTGCAATCGTCTCATTGTTCGCCCTTCCTCTACAAATTCTTCGGCTCCGTTCGGACTTTTCCATTCGTCCAGTTGCCCCAGCAGCGTGGTCACCGTCGGCACGATCATAGGGTTGAACTCATCGATCTCTGTGCCCTTCTCAGCATTTGCTGTTATTGGCACACAAACTCTGCCAGTACCAGGATGTACAACGAAGGGACTCTTGAGCAAGTGATTCCGGTGCTTGCTGACCGCAACATCGAGGCGTGGATAGGTGTGCTCGAGCAGAATGTCCTGCTTTGCCTCCATCAACTGCTTAGTGTCTAACGTCTTGCTGACCCCTGTTTCCGCAAGAGCGTCAATATCTGCCCATTTCCGAGCGGAGGGCCGGTTTGGACTGGAGGACCACTTCTTGCGCAAAGCTTCGTTCAATGCCCTATCAGGCAACAACCGCAGCAGACGTTCACTTCCCTCTTCTGAGAGGAAAGGTTCTTGATCTGAGAGAATGGTGCCAAAGAAGGGTTTCAGGATATTCAGGGACCGAGAGAGATGATGGTGAAGCGGCCGTTTTAGGGTGACTCTTTTCCCTCCTTGAGCGCCGCCTTTGATGACTTCTAGATATCCTGCTAAAGCCTTCCTCCTGTCATCATCTAGATCTCTGGCCTCCTTATCCGATATCCAGGCATGCGCACCTCTTCGCCCGGAATAGACCCACATGATGTGATTGAAACCAAAGTCGTCCCGTACCGCAGCATCTACTATTTTAATCGCCATCGTGACGAATGTCCAGCATTTCTTGCAGATACTCTTGTCGCTGCAGCATGTCCGCACGTCGTCATAATCCGTCAAATCAATATCGAAGACAATCTCCTTGGAGAGCGGTTTAAAGGCGCTTGCTTTGCGCAGAGTCTTACGATCGCGAGGATTTGTCGTATAAACAGGTCCAATCTCGAATCGAGAGGGGTTGAGTTTGAGTATTTCTTTGCGAAGAAGGTCTGCGGAGGGGAAAGACTGGTATCTCAAGTAGGCGTCGTTCTGCAGCGTGAAGGCGAATTCTCGGTGGGTAAAGTCCGGGGAGGGTTTGGGATGATGGTTAAGCCATAGAAAAAGCTGTCGAAAGGGGAAAAGTCTTTGATAGAAAGCGTACATTGTCTCGGGGTCTGAATATTTGGCAGTCGGAGCCGGCGTTGAGGCTGGGGCGCTCGAAGAAGCCAATGCAGGCGGAGAGCCGGGGAAATCTTGGCCATTTCCATTGCTGGATGTTGGGAATTCATCATCTTCGTCATCAAATAAACCCTCGAACTTTATGTGTCTACCGCCGTTGGTTCTGTCATTCGTCTCTGGAGCATGAACTGTATCGCTGATAGGTTCGGACTTGATATCAAGCGCATCGAGGAGCGTGATATCTACGTCTTCTTCTTCCCCATTCTTAGGCGGCTCTGAGTGATCCATCTGAAGCCCCATCGTGAATAGAGAGAATGCTTTATCTAAGGCAAGAAGTGTGTTCGTAGGTGAGGTAGGTAATGTGCCTTCGGCGATGGCTGCTCCCCGGAGACGCGTCTTGAAAGCTCGCGACGCGCCTGCCCAGAAACTAAGCCTATTCTGGTCATATTACTAGGTCAGCTTCACTGTCAATCCAAGTCCTCAAGCGTTGTGAAACCTTCGAAGGACGCTGAGAAAATCACGAGCGAGTCGCCGTTATGTCTGAGAGACAACATAGATAAACTGAAATGTCACTGTTTTCTAGACTTGGCCGAGGAGATCATAGCTACCACCATCCAATAAAAGTTCGCCCTTCCAGGCTTGAAAAGGGTATATACAAAGTGAAGATAAGTTATAGTTTTGGAAAAATGGATCACGCTTTCACAAATCCCTCCAAGTAGTTACGCAAAATCATCCCTTCAACTCCTATTCCGTCTCTTCAACGTCGACTTTCTTCGACCTCATTAACATCAGAAAACGGTCCACCATCCTTTTTATGGTCTTCCGGTACGCTTTGGAGATTATGATAGCTTGAATCCCTTGCACGATTCATTGCATCTTCAATGAGCTGGTTGAGGCTCCCATTGCTTCGCTTGCGGCCATGGCCAGGGGGAGCCGTCTCTTGCTGAGGTGGGAACCATGCAGGGGTCTCAGGGCTCACAGACGAAGAACTTCCCCTTTTCTTCTTTCCAAAGCTTTCTTGCTTGACATTCGGGGAATCTTCAATGACGGTGACCCCTGATTGATGAACGGGGCGTTTAACCATCAGTGATTGCCTTGATCGAGAGTGAGGGTCTGCGTCTTCATCTTCCGAGCTTTCCGCGGATACGCTAGAGGATATTTGCTGGGCTCTTGAGTGGGATGCACCACTGCTGCGTTTGCTTGAATTGGCGGACTGCTTCGCAACCCGGGCTTGCCGTAGGTTTTTCATAGTTGGTACCGAGTTCCCGGACGGGGTCTTTCGAACCTCAATAGGACGTGGAACCATTGCTCGGCCCACAAAAGGACTGTTGCTGGATGCTAGTGTATTTGAATCACTTGGCTGAGGGACTTTAGGGACCGAGGGTGCAGACGAGCTGGCATGAGGACTAAGTGCGGCAGTCGGGGTGGTAGACCCAGATTTCGTCCGGACCATGACAGCCTTCCCTGCTCGAAGCTGTTGGGCAGGAATCGGATCCACGATAGCGTTATTTCGGTAAATGGTGGTTGCAACGCTGCTTCTTGCTAAGCTTGGACTGATGCTGTTCCGTGTTGTATCCGTATAGCCCGACCAAGTCGAATCTCGCAGGTCTCCAGGCATAAAAAAGTGCTGGTCATGTTCATAGTGTGGTGTTGAGGAAGAAGAACTGTTGACAGTCGCAAGCGGTAGCGGTGGAACCGGGGGAACAAGCAGGCCAGGTGTGTCAGGCGGTGATCGATTTGTAACGCCGGGAATGTAGGCGATCTGGATGACGTTCGATGCCCGTGTCAGGACGGTTGAAGCGATTGAATGTACCGATCGAGTTGACTGCCTGTGCTCCGGATGCATACCCAGTTGACTTCTCTTCTCTACACTTTCGTGTTCGCTCTGTTGATCTGACCACACCTGCTCTTCCCATTCTTTCCTCCGATTTCGGATGCAAAACCGCCAGAACAGAAAAGTCAGGATGCAGATAAGGATGAGACCACCGATAACGCCTCCGGCGATTGCACCCGCCGGGGTCGAGTGCTTCCCTGAGGATCCTCCACCTGAAGTCTTGACGCATGATGTTTTGGCGCAGGCATCGCAAGATTGAGATATCAGCTGGCAAGTTTGATTCGGTCCACAAGACGGACAGCTCGGGATTCCGGAGGGACATTCAACGCAACGGCGAAAAAGATTTCGAACAGGGTCTAGTTGGCGGTCAGAACGTCGTGTTTCACTGTGCAGTTGATACTTACTGGCGCTTTGAGGAATCATTATAGCGAATCGGAAAACGGAAAGAACTTCATGAGTTGAATATCGGTGAGTGTGCAAAGAACCGGTCTGCCGTGGACGGTTGGAGGAAACCAGTGAAACGAGTGGTCGAAGTTGGATGGCGGAACCTGGAGGAGTACGATAACGTTGATAAGTTTCTCCGAATTGCGCAAGGACGATATGCGTGGCTCGAGAAGAAGGTCAAGTCATTATTCGAAAGTCGATTCAATTGCGATGGAAGAGAAGAGAGATTGCGGTTGTCTCGGGTAAGCGACCGGTCAGGGGAACAGGGTTCGGTGGACAAAGAAGGACAGGTATGAAAGAGCGGTTGGTCGACGAGGTGAACGAAGCGAAGTGTAGCAGCGAGTATCGAATACTCGCCGTCGTCGACCTGACGATAGGGTTGAGAGATGTCAGAGTGTTCGTGACGATCAGTTGGGGCGAGTGGGTGCAGAAGGGGAGGGGAGGGTTGGAAAGTGCGCACAGCGGGCGAGGAGGAGATGGGGAGATTGACTGGCTTAAGCAGAAAGGGTGATCCTTCCTGCTTACGGGGAGGGGGAGCGCGGTGATTGGCGTGCTTTCCTTAGCAGAGCCCTTTCGGCGGTCGCTTTTTGGGGGCGGTCCAATGAATTACGGGCGCGGATGCAGGGAACCCTGGCTATGGCTGGCCGAAAGGGACGCCGCAAGGCTGGCAATCTCGGCCGCTGGGGGTCCTTGGGCCGTATTATTGCCAGCCAAAAGACGGTTTTGGCACGCACCAGATGCATCTTCCCCTCTACGGCAACAGCGCGACCGTCGCTTTCGAGTCTAGACCCGGGCAAATACTGGAGCGAGTCGACCTCTACCGACAAAGCATCACCACCGAATAGATTAATTCGAGGGCCACGCTGATCGATGATTCCTCGGCCATCCGAGAGTGCTCGTATCCAGCCAACATCGACCACCATCTATCTGATGTTGGTGGGAATGTTGTTCTGTTTGGGACGCAGGCAATCAGAATGCGCAGGGTCCGTTGGCGAGGCTGCGGTGGCCGACCACCCGACCGCCCAGTGCAGAGTTCTTCCGCAAATGGCGATTCCACGGCCGCATGTCTCTCCACCGCCATGGCTCATGTGAGCTTATCTGAGACCTCGCTGCATCGATCAGAAGAACGCGGCGATCGAGACTCAAATCAATGCCTCACTCATCCCCTCCCAAGGCCAGCCTTCGACGCCTACGTAATGGATATCTCATTGGGAGTAGATTACGAGCAGACCTCTCGGCCATGCAAGACAGCAGGTAAGAGGAGGCGGATCGGGTATGGACCAAAGATTATGAGCTGCATACTAGAGACAGCTTCGATTTCACAACGCCGAAGACGATGGAGATAGCAAAGGACGACTGCATTGCGAACAACGCAACGCAGGAGCACGAGAAACGGGCATGGGATTCTTGATAAAGATTTCTTGAGGCAGACGGTATCATCGCAGCGTTCACAGTCAAGGTAGTAGCGCGCACCGCCTCAGTCAGTCCTCGTGTGGAGCTGGCGGCGAGTGGCGGAGCAGCAACCCAAGGAAGCGCCCGCCAGAGCCGCGTTGGCGGTCTAATTTTGGCGTGTTTGCGACCGTCAGACGTTGACAGATCGGCCGGAGGAACACCTTCAAGACTTACAATGATGCGAGAGTCTGAAGCGTCTAATGAAATATTTTACTGCTGTAGACGTTGGACGTTTCTACAAGATCCGTAGTGGCTTCCCCCCTAGCTGAAAGCGACCGTCTCAAACGCGCGGATAGAAAAGGGGGACCGGGCAGACTGGTGTTTCACGTTTGGCAGCGAATCCGTTGACTGGCCGTTGAATCCCAGAGCCAAGCGAACCCTGCAATCCCTCTCGCCACACTAACCCTGAACGAGAACTGCTCTCAGGAGTGATCCTCCCCATTCACCATCTTCAACAACTCACGACGAGAAATCATCTCCCACCGCCCTTTCTTTGTTGTCTGCTCTGCCCCCCGGCATCTTTATTCCTCTTTCATCGAGAAATCGCCGTCCCTGCATCCTCACTCTGTGAGTTGTCTCGTCCGCCGAAACAAAGACAGCGTTTTTCTCGTTGCTCAGTCTGGGACTGGCGGGAAACACCAGCCCACCCGAGTTTACGTTCTACGCCACTCGCTAGTCGACTGGGTTACCGCAGCATTTAGAACTCTTCATTACCGTTCCTATATCTAATCGCCTTGTCCGTGTCCTGATCCTTCATCCACGGATTTTGTTTGCTACCCGAGTTTGAAAGCCATCCGACAAAATGGCCCAACGTGGCTACAACAATGACCACAGCCTCCAAGACCTTAACCCCAATAATGTACGTGCTCGCTCCTGGATGCCATTGCCACTCTAACTCTGTCAGCAATACCACCAGTATCAGAATCCCCACGATGACGAACCCCTTCTCCACCAACAAGCTGGTCCCTTCAATGGTCCCTTCGATGAACCACATTCTCGAGCGACAACCCCGTCGATCCGCACATATGACTTGAGCGAATCATACGTTGGCGCAGACCCCCATGCTCCTCCAGTCCCAGCTTACAATGGCGGCCCTTATGGCTCAGACGCTGGCTTCTCCAGCACAACGTTGCAAGATCCCCACGTCAAATTCGGCCCACCGCGAGTGCCTTCGCCGTATGCAAGAAGCGAGACTGGCTCCACCATGGAATGGAGGCAACGTCAAGCCCCCGGTGGGACGGAGATGAAACGTTACGGTACTCGCAGGGTCAAAGTCGGTCAGGTTCTGAGCATCGACTATCCGGTGCCGAGTGCCATTCAAAATGCGATCCAACCGCGCTATCGGAATCTTGAAGCAGGCAGCGAAGAGTTCTCCCATATGCGGTATACGGCAGCTACCTGTGACCCCAGCGAGTTTACCTTGAAGAATGGCTACAATCTCAGACCAGCGATGTACAACAGACATACCGAGTTGCTCATTGCGATCACGTACTACAACGAAGATAAAGTTCTCACTGCCCGCACGCTGCACGGGGTGATGCAGAATCTCCGCGATGTCGTCAATCTCAAACGATCCGAGTTCTGGAATAAAGGGGGACCAGCATGGCAGAAGATTGTGGTCTGCTTGGTGTTCGATGGTATCGACCCATGTGATAAAGAGGTCCTGGACGTCCTGGCGACAATTGGTATCTACCAGGATGGCATCATGAAGAAAGATGTCGATGGCAAGGAGACTGTTGCGCATATTTTTGAATATACAACACAGCTGTCTGTGACGTCCAACCAGCAACTCGTTCGGCCCGTAGATGAGAGCGCAAGCACCCTGCCTCCGGTTCAGATGATGTTCTGCTTGAAGCAAAAGAACTCCAAGAAGATCAACTCCCATCGCTGGCTCTTTGATGCTTTTGGTCGAATTTTGAACCCCGAAGTTTGCATCCTCTTGGATGCGGGGACCAAGCCGGGACCAAAATCATTACTTTCTCTATGGGAGGCGTTTTACAACGACAAAGACTTGGGTGGTGCTTGTGGAGAGATCCATGCCATGTTGGGCAAGGGCTGGCGGAAACTGCTCAATCCGATTGTCGCCGCCCAGAATTTCGAATACAAGATCAGCAACATTCTCGACAAGCCTCTGGAGAGCTCTTTTGGCTATGTCAGTGTGCTCCCCGGTGCTTTCTCGGCCTATCGCTTTCGCGCCATCATGGGTCGACCGCTGGACCAGTATTTCCATGGTGACCATACACTGTCTAAACTGTACGGTAAAAAGGGCATTGACGGCATGAACATTTTCAAGAAGAACATGTTCCTGGCCGAAGATCGTATTCTCTGCTTTGAATTGGTCGCCAAAGCTGGATCCAAATGGCATTTGAGCTATGTCAAGGCTTCCAAAGGCGAAACCGATGTTCCGGAAGGTGCCCCTGAATTCATCGGACAACGACGAAGATGGCTCAATGGGTCCTTTGCTGCGAGCATATACGCCCTCATCCACTTCTCGCGGATGTACAAGAGCAGCCACAACATCATTCGCATGTTCTTCTTTCACCTACAAATGTTGTACAATATCGCCTCGGTCATTCTCTCCTGGTTCGCACTCTCGGCATTCTATCTTACCACCAATGTCATAATGAGCTTGGTCGGGAACCCTGGTGATTCGAATGACCATCATGGCTTTCCTTTCGGTAACGAGGTAACTCCAATTGTCAATACGGTCCTCCTGTACATTTACCTGGGCTTTCTTCTCCTGCAATTCATCCTTGCACTGGGTAACAGACCAAAGGGCTCGAAATGGACATACATTCTGTCTTTCACCGTGTTCGCGATCATCCAGCTTTACATCATCATCCTGTCTATGTACCTTGTATACAGAGCCTTTGCCAAGGGAGACGCCGGCATCGATATTGATGACGGTCCTTCAAAATTCTTGCAAACTTTCTTTGGTTCTTCAGGACCAGGGATCATCATTATCGCATTGGCCGCGACATTTGGCCTGTACTTTGTGGCCTCTTTCATGTACATGGACCCATGGCACATGTTCACATCCTTCGGTCAATACCTACTTCTCATGCCATCCTTTATCAACATTCTGATGATCTACGCTTTCTCTAATTGGCATGATGTTTCTTGGGGTACCAAGGGCTCGGACAAGGCCGATGTTCTGCCTTCCGCCCATACTAAGAAAGATGATAAAGGCAAGACGGCCGTCGTTGAGGAAGTCGATAAGCCACAGGCCGATATCGATAGTCAATTTGAGGCTACGGTGAAGCGTGCCTTGGCCCCATACGTGCCTCCGGTGGAAAAGAATGAGAAGACTCTCGAGGACTCCTATAAAAGCTTCAGGACGAAGCTTGTGTCGACATGGATCTTCTCTAATGCGTTGTTGTCTGTTGCTATTACGAGTGATTCCTTGGACAAGTTTGGATTCACGGTGAGTCCAGTCTGAAAGTGTAAAGATGCATACACTAATAAATTGCAGAACAAAGCAACGACCAGAACTGCGAGCTTCTTCCAAGCCTTGCTGTGGGCCACAGCTGGGTTGTCTATCATTCGATTTATCGGCTGCTGCTGGTTCTTAGGCAAAACTGGGATCTTTTTCTGCTTCCGCCGGAGATAACGTAAAGAGATATACAAGACTTATGAGATCTGTGCTGTACAAAATAACGGCCAGCCGGACCGCAGGCGTTCCACCACTGCATTTTTCTTCACCCTTTGGCACTATGCCCGGCGAAATGGTAGATGGGATTCTCAGCAGTATCTTTGAATACTCTGATGCTCTATATATCAGCAATCACAATGATGACCTCCAATTTCATGCACCACCTTTTCATATGTGGTAGTTTTGTAACAAGTGATCTCTGGTGTCCATCGCATAATAAGATAGGAGCATAAAGCTTAAGAATGAATTCACGTGACCAGGTGCTGAAGGCAGCCTCGTGGCGGCCTGATATCGCCGCAATCACCGAACATTACTATCCTAGCAGTCTTTGACTCGATCACTCGCCTACAACTTCGCTTCTGTTCAAACCACTTCGAAAAGCTGCTACAACTGCTTTCTCGGCTCCCTAAAACCAATCCTGCCTTGACGTCACGCGCGCATCCTCTCCTCGAGGACAGTCTTCTCAAATTTCGTCCTTGGGCTCATTTCCCAGAATTTAGATCTACCTCGAAGCCGGTATCCTTTATCACCCACCTCTTGCGCGTCTGGATCGATACCTCGTACTTGACCTGAACTTCGTGACTTCTGCCAAGATGTTGAAAATATGGTCTATGGTAAAGACGGCCGCCCATGTTATGATGGCGTCGCTCACTCTCCCAGAAACAGCAGCAACAGAAAGATGAAGCGGGGCAAGGAGGCGGCCAGAAGAAGAAAAAGGTTACAGCTGCCCAGCTGAGAGTTCAGAAAGGTTCGTTCAAATGCGTGTCGCAGTCTTAAACTCATCGAGCACGCTCTTACGATGTCACAGACTTGAACGAGCTCTCGCTTGGAAGTACCATGAAGACCCATTTCCCGAACCCCGACGATATCCTAAACTTCACCTTGACGATAGAACCGGACGAGGGCATGTACAAAGGCGGCAGCTTTCACTTCACGTTCACCATCAACCAGAACTTCCCCCATGATCCACCTAAAGTCAAATGCACGCAGAAGATATACCACCCTAATATCGATCTGGAGGGTAATGTGTGCTTGAACATTCTACGAGAAGACTGGAAACCGGTACTCAATCTAAATGCGGTGATCGTTGGTCTCCAGGTAAGAGACGAGATACAGGTTTTTGGCGCAAAATGTCTGACTCTCGGTTGCACAGTTTCTGTTCCTCGAACCAAATGCGTCAGACCCACTCAACAAAGAAGCCGCTGAAGATTTGAGATCAAACCGAGATGGATTCCGAAGAAATGCGAGATCTGCAATGGCCGGTGGCTCAGTAAAAGGACAGACTTTTGATCGAGTGCTACGATGAAGAAATGCATACTCTAGACCGGAGCTGGTGGCTTTGAAGAGCATTCTCCGTTGCATCTATTAGACTTTTCACGGGTGAACATAATTAATGGGCAGCGAGACGACATCTTCGGGCGTGGTGTAACGTTTTCTCAGGGCTCGGACGCGGCCCACCCAAACTTTTGAGATATCATCGGCCATAAGTATAAGTCAATAAAGTGTCTATGACCATCATGCCCGTGTGCGAGTAGGATCATGTGCACGCGCCGTAATGTTGAGGTGTCCGTCATTGACTACCTAACATCGAAGCTGCGAGTCATACCGGTGCTGTGAATCTACGCGCAGTGCCAGGGGGAGCAGTTGAGATCCGATATCGGCCCGCTTGCTTGGTGCTGTTTATGCTGGGAGCTCCAAGGCTTGGAAAATTTCCCCGGACTTTGACGGTCTGACTCCTTCAGCCCATTCGAAAACATTGTCGAACACCATGGCCTCCAAAACTCTGAGCCGCTCGTTAAGAGCTATTTCTAAACAATCCTTGCCTAAAGCCCAACGACGTACATTCATTTCTACCCTGCCGACACGCCCAGTTGTCCCACTGGTCTCGAGGCTCGCGGTAACAGCTCCCTACCTGCAACAGGCTCGAGGCATAAAGACTATTGATTTTGCCGGCACAAAGGAGACTGTCTACGGTGAGCTGCTTCTGTCGAGAGAAGGTACCGCTGACTGATTCTGCCAGAGCGAGAGGACTGGCCTCGGGAGAAGCTCTTGGTAGGTTCTGTTGTCACTTCGAAGAGCAGATGATTGATTTGGTTAGGATTATTTCAAGAATGATACCCTTGCACTCATCGGTTATGGCTCGCAAGGTCATGGTCAAGGGCTTAATCTGCGAGACAATGGGCTGAATGTCATAATTGGCGTCCGCAAAAATGGGGCTTCATGGAATGAAGCACAGCAAGATGGCTGGATCCCAGGCACAAATCTCTTTGACGTCGACGAAGCCATCTCCAAAGGTACCATCATCATGAATTTGCTGAGCGATGCTGCGCAAAGTGAAACATGGCCGGCAATCAAGCCTCAGCTGACCAAGGGAAAGGTATACTTTCCTAAGATCGCAGTCGTAGTACTTTTGCTGACCCTACTAGACACTCTATTTCTCTCACGGTTTCTCTCCGGTTTTCAAGGATCTCACGAAAGTCGATGTTCCGAAAGACATTGATGTCATCCTCGTTGCACCGAAGGGCTCTGGACGGACAGTCCGAACGCTTTTCCGGGAAGGGCGGGGAATAAACTCATCTGTCGCTGTGTATCAAGATGTTACCGGCAAAGCGGAGGAAAAGGCAGTCGCCTTGGGCGTAGCTATTGGATCGGGTTACCTATACAAGACCACGTTTGAGAAAGAAGTTATCTCTGACCTCTACGGCGAACGCGGCTGTCTGATGGGCGGTATTCACGGGATGTTCCTCGCTCAGTATGAGGTACTTCGTGAACGTGGTCATAGCCCGTCGGAGGCATTCAATGAAACAGTCGAGGAGGCCACTCAATCACTTTACCCCCTCATTGGCGCCAACGGTATGGATTGGATGTACGCCGCTTGTTCAACAACAGCAAGGCGCGGTGCCATCGATTGGTCTAGCAGGTTCAAGGACACCCTGAAGCCAGTTTTCAATGAGCTATACGACAGCGTCAAAGACGGTAAAGAGACGCAGAGGAGCCTGGACTTCAACGGTCAAGTGGATTACCGTGAGAGATTGGAGGAAGAGTTGCAGAGAATCCGCGATTTGGAAATCTGGAAGGCAGGAAAGGCTGTCAGGTAGGTCACCTTCCCACGTTCCCAGCGCATGGTCGTTGATGCTATTCACAGGTCTCTGCGGCCGGAGAACCAGATCTGATATTAAATATGCACGGAACGGAGCTATCGAATTCTGCAATTCCAATGCTGCGGGCGCATGGCGTCGAATCTATAGATGTTTCTCTCCTGACGGCGAAATTCTCTATTTGAGGTCAAATTGACCGTCTTCCAGACCGCCGAGGTCGGAGGCCAAAAAGTTGGAGATACTACCCCGAATTCTTTTATTGTACCCTTCAGATCGTCCAAATCCGAACTATCACTGGTATTTTCTTCTCAGCTAGGTCACGGCCATGGCAGATATTGCTGCGGCGCACCCCTTGCCCCTTGCCTTTTCATCTGTTCAAACTGCGCACAAGTTAATAGCCCCGTATATTCATCGCACGCCGTTGCTCACTTCCCGGACTCTGAACGAAATCGTCTCTACGGTGCGATTCCCCGGTGAAAGAAAGCCGAAGATTAATCTCTTCTTTAAATGCGAAAACCAGCAAAAGATAGGGGCTTTCAAAGCTAGAGGGGCGCATCACGCTGTGCTCCGACTGATTGAGAAGCTAGGGATTGACGAGGTCAAGCGACGGGGCGTCATTACTCACAGTAGCGGTAAGCAGGAAAAAATGGGTCTCATGAACTTTGTTTCCACATATCGATACTCTAAATGATAACGACTGTCCCCATGATACCCTTTTTGAAACCTCAGCTGAGCCTCCACCGTAGGAAATCATGCTCAAGCCCTCGCTCTTGCCGCCCAAACCTTCGAAATCCCGTCTTATATTGTCATGCCTTCAATCTCTACACCTTCAAAGATTGCTGGGACAAAGCTATACACGCAAAATGTCATCTTCTCCGGGAGCACTAGCGTGGAAAGAGAAGCTAAGGTGGAAGAGGTCATAAAGTCGACAGGAGCAATTCTCGTACCTCCATATGATCACGAGAACATCATCCTCGGACAAGGGACCACAGGCTTGGAAATACAAGAGCAGTACAGCGAGGTCATAAAGGAGAAACCACACACAAGCGTACACTACAGCCCACAACCTCCTCAATCACCTAACCGCACACCACACCTCGACGCCGCCATCTCTCCCCTCGGAGGCGGCGGTCTCCTCTCCGGCCTCGCCGTGTCCTTCTCTGAACCTTCCCCCTCCTCTTCAACCCTCGTCTTCGGCGCCGAGCCCTCCTTCTCCGGCGCAGACGACGGCCGCCGGGGCCTGCTTTCTGGCAACCGCGTCCCCCACGTCTCGAGCCTGACCATCGCCGACGGCCTCCGCACGCCCGTCGGCCTGATCCCGTGGAGGATCATCAGCGATAAGAGGTTGCTCGAGGGGATCTACAGCGTGACAGAGGACCAGATCCGCGAGGCGATGCGGCATGTGCTCGAGAGGCTGAAGGTTTGGGTGGAGCCTAGTGCGGTGGTAGGGGTGGCGGTTGCGATGTTTTGCGAGGAGTTTAGGAACAAGATTCCAGAGGAGGGGTGGGATGTAGGCATTGTGTTAACGGGTGGGAATACGACGGTGGAGGCGGTCGTAGGGTTGTTTGGAGAAGGTAAGAAGACTGAAGATGGCGACAAGAGGGTGAATGTGGAACGGGCAGAGGGTCTTGTGGGCCTAGATGGGGAGACGAAGGTCGAGGATGTCGCTGGGTAGGGAGTGGAGAGCCACTTGCAGCTTCCAAGATGCGGCTAGCATGATACGAAGCCTCAAAGAATAATGATCGTCACATAGCGAATGATCACACATGTTTATAGCTACTTGCGTCTTCCAAAGCCCCTTCGGAACCCTCCCTTTGCCCTCGAATTCCTGTTCTTGATCTTCAGGGTTCTAAAATTTAGATGAGAAGTGGCATTAGGGTTGTATGTACGTTTCTTGCCCTCTGCCTGATTCGCCTGTGACTTAAGTTCCGAGCTGTTGCTCGGACGCTTCTCTTGCTTCTGAGTGGAAGTATCCGCCTTCGGTCGTTTCCGATCCTTCCCAGATATAGCTTCGTACTCGCTCTCTCCATGATTTGCATTGCTATCAGCATCAGACCCTTGAAATGCTTCATCCTCGGCCGGCGACGAATGATGGACTTGTGTCTCTGGCACAGTAGCAGATTCGTCCTCGCTTTCCTCGACCCATTTCGGCTCCTCGATAGGCTTAGCAGAAGAAGGCTTCATATTCACTCTCCTGGTTGTCCGTTTCTGCCCTTTTTTCTTCCAGATCTTGACGGGCTGTTCTTGAGATTCTTTGACGAGGTCTTCCAACGGTACATGATTTACCTGGAGGAATAGTGATTCCGTATTTTGACTGTCGCCGACTTCAACATTCGACTGCTGTGGACCATCTTCCAATTCACGCAACGCGTCTAGGTCATCATTCTCTCTCTCGTTATCCATTTTTCGCAAGCTTTTCACAATCTCGCTAAGGCTCCTGCTGTTCCTCGGTCGAAAGTTTCTTGGGCCAATGCGGGCATGTTCAGGGCTTGAGAAAGGGAGGGGTTCAGAAGGTACGGTCGCGACATCTGGCTTCTTTGAAGCAGAAAGTAACCTTTGATTAAAAGATGGTCTCTTAAGAAATGCCGGAGTAACAATAGGCGCCGATTCCTCTTGGACATGATGCGGTGTAGAAAATGCTTTGTGTTCTGGTGTGTCACTGTCGCCTGGTCTCTTCTCATATTGTTCTTCAACATCAATTTTGAAACGACTTGCGCTGGGTGTGGCAAAAAATTGGCTGAGCATAAATTTCCTCCCTTGCGAAGCCGGTGTCCGTGAATGCCGCTTGTGGGGAGTACTGGTGTTCTCGTCTCCAAGCCCGCCGGTCAGATGTGCTAGTAAGTCATTGCCGGTATCTCTGGGTCTTAACTTCCTGCTTGGCGTCTGAACGGTATTTCCGTGAATCTCTTGTAAGGCGTCGATTTTCCGTTTCCGCGACGAAGGCGTGGACTGCGAGGAGCCAGATCTTGATAGCAGGTCGAACAGTCCAATCGCTTTGCCGTCTCTATGTGGTGTAGGGCCAATAGTCTCTCGGACATGATATTGAAAGGGTTGCGGTGAGACCAGGGAAGGCGCATCGTAGGGGTCGAGGTTGTTTGGATGAAGCGTACGACTGTCTGGAAAGGGGTCCCGCTTTTGAGGAGTCCGACTTTGTATTGTAGAGGTTGATTCTCCCCCTGTTTTTAGAATGCTAGACTGATAGGTGCGAGGCGAGCTCGACAGCTCTTTTGCGCTTGAGGCATTGCAGCTAATTACGTCCCTAAGCCGGTTGTACTCCTTGTATTTTGCAGCGATGTCCGGATGCCGTTTGATATCTGATCTGCTGGCTTTACGGCCGCCATTCGCGTTGGCGAAACTCTTCTCCCAATGCTTTAAATCGGTTCTCAACAGTGTTTGTTTCGAGGACAATGCGACTCGCTTCGGGGTGTCAAGGAGGGAATGCGGTGACTCTGGAGATGCTTTCAACATAGCGTTAGAAACGCCGTGTGATCAAGCTAGATACAGCGAAGGCACCTCGCCGTTCTAAGCAGAGTGTTGTTAGATCATGGTGGGAGTCTGACGTTCATATTGCCCCACTGGCAGGAGAAGCTAGCAACTTTTTGGAGGATCGCGCAACGCGTCGCACGCGTAAACCACCAATCGCTCAAATCACGCCACTTGAAATTGTAGGCATAACGATCTCTTCGAACAGCCATAGGTGAGGAATTTATTTTGAATTCATTATTATTTCGTGCGATCGCACCTACTCATGATCCATGATATGACGTGTCAGATCGCTCGCTGTTAACCCGTTTGCCAACGCTATGCATGACAGAGCCTCCTGAAACCTCGCTCGCCATCCGCGGCAAAGTCACATCTAATCCAAGATACTTCATTCATCTACCTCTAGCCAGAAATCGTCAAAAATAGTGACTTCTCGCCTGTTAGCTTTCTCGCCCCAGTTCATGTTTCGTACTACGTTCACACTTCCTGTCCCGATCGGCATGGGTTTCCCGACAATGACACACTCACTCACACCATCAAGCCTATCTGTCTTGCCCATTATTCCGGCATCGAAAACGTGATCCGCCGTCTTTTCGAAAGATGCCAGTTGCAGAACAGAGTCTCGCGTCTTTGCAAGCCCGAAACGAGTAATACCTAGCACCTCCCCCTTGGAGGTCATCACGTCAGCAAGGAGAGCGAGATGCCGAGGGTCGACATTGAGGCCTTTCATGACAGCTTGAAGTTCGGTGATAATTTTCGCTCGTGCAGCCTCAATCCCGAGTACGGAAAGAGTCTCCATAACCGAATTCGTTTCTGTATGGTAAGCGTCGACGCCATCCGTATTTATGCAGTACCGGAGCCCGTACCCTTCAACGAGAAGCTTGTGCATCTTGACCTTTTCATCCGCATTCGAATTTGGGGCATTGAACAGATTGTCCTCCTCCTTTATACCTGTTGGCATTACCTTCCCTTTCGAGGAGGCTGAATACGTGCTCTTGGTTACTACACCTTTCGAGCTCTTCGAATCTCGCGGCTTTTTCTTCCCATATCTCTCCAGCATCTTCTCATGGTATCTTCTAACTCTGGGTACAATGTCTTCTGACTCTGGGTCGTCTTCCGCGTTAACCACAACACGGCTGGCTTGCGGATGGCCCAGCACGTGCACCGTAGGAAGTAACCTCTTCAGATGGCGCAGCCTCATCGCAGTATCTGCCACATTAAAATGGTCCACCTTCGTTGCTGACCCTTTTTTTTTGTCAACCAACGTCTTATCGACGAAAATTCTGATCTTATCGGCTGAATTGGTCACAGGAAGTACTCCCAAATCTTTGGACCGGAAATTTCTATGCCTCTGAATAGCTCGAATGACTTTGAAGACACTTAAATCCAGACCAAGCTCATTAATTGTCCTAGTCGCAAGATGAACTGTGATAGACCAGTGCCGGTTCGTTCTCCAGTCTAGTTCAATAACACTTGCAACGTCTCCAAGGGTGAGGCACTCTATCCGTCCCTTGACAATGCGCGCGAACCGCTCGGAAATCTCACCGGTAAACCTGTTTCGCGTTAGGGAGCAGGTTATCACCGGTGTGCTGATTTCTCGGGACGCATTTATAATTTCCTTGATACGCGGGACCCCGGCTGTCAAGCTCATACCGGCAACACCAGCGAAGTGGAAAGTCTTCAAGGTCATCTGGGTACCCGGCTCTCCAATAGACTGCGCTCCAACGGCACCAACGGCGTGACCTGGCTCCGTCTGTGCCTTCTTATACTTATCCACACAAGATTGAACAAACTTCGTGATTGTTTCATCTGAGACCTTATAAGTGAGGTCGAATCGAGAATTTGTCGAAGGCGGAGCAAGCTGCGTTATCTTCAATTCACTTGGTGTCCGTTCTTCCCGCCTCTCGGCGCTAACATGTCTAGGTCGACTAACTCTGCGGCGCTTGCTTGTCTGACTAGGCTCTGCGATTGTCAAAGTGTCCATGTTCTTCCGTTTTCCTCTTGGCGACGGACCCGACGCTATCGATGGTGTGTTCGAGGTCTTCTTGTTCCTACTAGAGCTTCTCGGCACTCCGTCTGCCGCCTGAGAAGGACCTGTTTCTGCTGGGACTTTTCTCTGAGCCGCACCGTCGGCCCACTGCACACTTTCTAAGCCCTGCTTCTCTGTTTGGAATGATTTCAGAGATTCGGCCTTGTTCCTCAAGAAATCCCCAATTTGATCATAGAAACCACGAGCACTTTCGTGCGAGTCTATAAATCTTTCGCCTTGGCTGCCCTGCTCAATCTGCCAATCCAAATCGTGGCCTCTATGATCTCGTCGGGGAATTCTCTGCCGTAACTCAATAAGAAGCTTCTCAGACGTGTCTTGGATTTGTTTTGGTTGAAGATTCACAGCTTTCTCGTTAAAGGTCCGCGCGACAACATGATTGAACGTACGCTCAAAGTTTACAGGAGCTGCACTTGCTTCCATGTCCACGGGATCAAGCTTGTCATCACCGAATTGAAATTGTATGATCTGAGCCGTGGAGTTCCGGACAGTGTCATCGTATTGAGTTGAGAGATCTTCAAGAGATTTCATTAACCGACGAGACATATATCCTGTCTCAGCAGTCTTGACAGCAGTGTCGACAAGACCGACGCGGCCACCTACTGCATGGAATATGAATTCAAAAGGCTTCAGGCCGGAGAAAAAGCTATTCTCAATGAACCCTTTGGAAGGAGGAGTCCTGGCATGTTTTGCAAAATGCGGCAGAGTTCGATCTTGGAAGCCATCTTGTACTCGCTTGCCCTCAATGTCCTGTTGGCCCAATAAGACCATCATTTGTGCCACGTTGATGGGGGTCCCCTTTGAGCCAGAAGTTGCCATCAACATGGGAGTATTGTGCGTGCTGAGTCCCTGATTGAGAATACCAGCCAGTTCTGATCGAACTGTACTTAGGCTTTGCACTTGTTCTGATTCGAGCGTCCCCGCTTCATCTAGGCCGGCTCTTCGTTTCGTTGCACCAGCCTGGTATCTTTGATTATAGGTTTGACATTCCCCAAAGGCCCTCTTGATTGACGCAGCCTTCCTCTCCTCAATCAAAGCGTTTGGAGTGACATCACTGATACCAATTGAGAACCCTTGCAGGGTGAGCCATCTTGCGGAGAGCTTGGAAAGTCGGTTCATTCCTCGCGCGGCTGCATCAGGGCCAAAGTCGCGATAGAGTACGTAGAACAGAGAGTTCTTTTTCCCAGATCCAACGGTTGCTTTGTCCATCCGGCCACACATGACCTCCGAATTTCGTATGCACAGGTGGTTGTCATCTTGACGGTCTTTATCTCCGGGATGTTTGCTGATAGTTTCTCGTTCTTGTTTCGTAGCAACATCTGGTGCCCAGGTTGCCTTAAGCCATGGCCATTGCTGGGCCTTGAAGTCTCGGCATTCAGCGTCTAGATTAACATAGACTTCCTCATACTGGTTCGCTTTCATCAGCACATTAAATATTTGTTTCCCCGTCCACAGAGTTTGAGGTTTGACAACTGAAGGAGGCGGGAGTTTAAACGTTGTCCCAGGCTCGAGCATGTCTATGCATATGTTGATGAAGGTCTTCCGGTCATAGAAGACATCTTGGCCACTGATCAGGTACGACGTGGCGACAAAATCTTGGATGGCCGAGATAATAGAAGAACCGTTTTTTGGAGTCACAATGTTGTTCTTCACACCCATCAGTTGGATAGCCTCCGTCCTTGATTCTTCAGTTTGCGGGACATGCAAGTTCATCTCGTCCCCATCAAAATCTGCATTGTACGGCTCACAGACGCATTCATTGAGTCGAAATGTGCGATTTGGTCGTACTCGAACATAATGACTCATGATGCTGAGTTTGTGAAGCGAGGGTTGCCGGTTGAACAATACGATATCACCGTCCTCTAAATGACGATGGACGACATCGCCGTCCTCTAGATTAGCTGCCAACTTTTCGCGATTACCATATCTGAGGAACATCTTTTTGGCCTCAAATTCCTTGAAGACGGAATTTGCACCCGGCCATTTCTTTGGGCCATTGATGACCCGCTCGCGAAGTTTCTCTATATTGTACCGACTGACGCGTTCAGGATAGGTCATGGTTTTTGCAACATGATATGGAACGGCGACCTCGTCGATGTTCAAATTCGGGTCAGGAGAGATCACTGTTCTACCCGAGTAGTCAACTCGCTTGCCGGAGAGATTTCCACGAAAGCGTCCACCCTTTCCTTTCAACCTTTGTACGAAACTTCGAATCGGTTTTCCACCTTCGCTTTTTGGGAGACCAGGTATTTCGCTGTTCAGATACATGGCAGCTTGCAATGAGAGGTAGTCCCAGAATTCAACAATTGTCTGGATGCTCACTCCAGCTCTTATTGCCTCCCTAAGATTTACATTGGCGCCCACAATGTCGGATAGCTTCTGTGTAACGTCGTCCACGATTGTATTGTCTCGTTCTCCTTGTGTGGGACGAATAGGAACGGGCGGGGCAGGAACTGATTGCCACAGGTACATTTCTGGCCTTATTCCAGGTCGAAACCCAAGAAGCTCGCAGTCAGCCGCAGTCATGCGCCGGAACAACTTCAATACACAGAGAGGATTAAGATCGTCCATCGCCTTCCGCAAGTGTTTTTCAAGCTCCGGATTTGTTTTTTTGGCTTCGGTAAAAGATCGATCGAAGTCCTTCTTGCTTTGCGGAGCAATCTTTCTGGAGGATGTCGACATATTGTAAGCCTTGAATTTATCGTGCGTAATCTTAAGCGCGCTTGAGCCAGCCTTTCTGACTGAGCCATTAACAGCACCGCATTCTGCACATGTTCTGCTCTTGCGGCATTGGTCAAGAACCCTCTTAACCACTAGTTGACATTTGAGGCTGTCTAGGTTCGGCGCTCGAAGGAGTCGGAGGAACTTCCGACGGTCTGCTTCGTGTAAAAGAATCCTGGAGCAGTCTTTGCAAATACTCTGCAAAATTGCGATGACTCTTTTGAAATATCCAGCATGGAAGACAGGGAGAACAAGCTTCACATAGCCAAAGTGGCCGTTGCAGCTTTGCATCGATTCATGGCAGGTGTCGCATTTGATATGCCTCATGCAGGTGCCCATGCGCCCATCCAGAGGGCCATGTTTGCAGATCTCGCTGAGGTTTTCTCGGTCGAAGATATGTCTGTGGGAGACCTCGATTTGCGACTGGCTGAATATGTCTTGTTCTGATCTTTCATGTAGAATCAGCTTTTTGAACTTGCCCGCAAAATGCTTGTAAAACCCACAGAACGCCAAATTTGAGCTCTTTGATGATTCGAGGAGGCCTGTCAGAGACCTGTCCTTTTAAGCCGCACACCCTTCTCTGGCTCCCTTCTCGACTCTCCATGGTGCGCCAATCTGGTTTCCGGAGAAAGGCGTGACCGTGAAATTCTTTGCGAGTAGAAGACTTCTACCGTCACGGCCGGGATTTCAAAGACTACATCAGAAAAATGCTCCACGAGGGATGCCGTGCAGGGAGAGATCCTCAAGACAAATATCAAGAGTGTATTACACGGTCTCTTCACACATGTGAATCACACTTGAAAAAAATATCTCCAAATGTTCACGATGCGGGGTGACCGAGCCGACGGTCCCGCCTCGCAGCCCGCATTGGGATAGGTATCTGATGCTGTACAGGAACTTTACGATGGCTTGAGTTGTCATGAGGCGCTTGTCTTTGGCTACTTCATTTAGCTAAGAAGGCTTGAAAAGCCCTGTGGTCTATTGAAACATTCCCCACCGCTTTTAGCTTCCTCCGACCCTCCTTCTGCTTCTCCAGCAACTTCCGTCTCCGTGAAACATCGCTGGCATGCAGCTTTTGAAGGACATCTTTCCGGAAAGGTTTGAGAGTCTCTCTTGCAACGATGTCCTTACCCACAGCGGCCTGAATAATGACCTCAAACATTTGCCTATCCACATGCTCCTTGAACTTTTCAACCCACTTCTTCCCTAGATACCGTGCCTGGCTTTTGTGGATAACGCGAGATACTGCATCGACAGGCTCCTTGTTGACGAGCAGCTGAAGCTTCACAATATTGCTGCTGCGCCATTCGGACTCTTCGTAGTCCAAGGTAGCATACCCCTGCGTAGTGCTTTTCAGTTTCCCAAAAAAGTCATCCACTAGTTGAGCTAGGGGCAGTTCGTACTTCAAGATGACTTGTGTTCCGGTGAAGTACTCCAGTGATTTCTGCTCTCCTCGATTGGCCTCACATAGCTCAATAGCTTTCCCCAGATATTGCTCAGGAAATGTCAGCGTTGCAAGAACGTAGGGCTCACAGAGGTCGGCAACACTTCTCCGGGAAACATCGTCATCTGGGAAACGGGCTGGATTGGTGATGATAGACTCCTTGCCGTCTTTGTATTTTACCAAGAATGGAACTGTGGGTGGTGTAATGATGATGCTTGCGCCGTGCTCCTGGCGTAAACGGTCTTCAAAGACGGAGCAATGGAGCGTTCCTAGGAAGCCCAATCGGAAGCCGGCGCCAAGTGCTTCGGACGCTTCCTTGTGAATAGTAATGCTGCGATCGTTCAAGAGCAATTGATGGATGCTCTCCTCCAAATGCACGAAATCCGACTGGTCGACAGGAAACGCTGCCACGAAGACCATTGCCTTTGGCTCCTCAAATCCCGGATATGGTTCAACTTTGTTCTCAAGCCCAACCTTTGTGTAAGTGTCTCCTACTTTTGCCTCTGCGCTGATTCTCATCGCAGGATTGAAATGAACGTAGCCCACTTGACCGGCGCGAAGGAGAGACTGCCTGACTTGATTTGGGTACATAATGCCAACCTCTCCCACGGTGTACTTTGTGCCAGTCGCAAAGGAGACGACCTGGTCTCCTGCCTTGACTTCGCCATCGAAGACCCGAACTAGCAGGATGACTCCTTTGAACTGGGAGTACCAAGAGTCTACAAGAAGAAGCCGAAGAGGCTTGGTCCTGTCGCCAACCGGCCTCATTAACGTTAGCACACGCAAAAGATCATTTCTAAGCGACTCACGCAGGTATCTTCTCAAGGACAGCGGGCAAAATAGTGTCGACATTCAAGCCAGTTTTCGCTGATACAAGCAATGCATCTTTTGGGTCCAACTCGAACGTATTCTGCAATTGTGCCAGCGCTCGATCCGGATCTGCCGTGTTAAGGTCGACTTTGTTTATCACCGGCACCAGGTTTAGTCCTTGTGCAAAAGCCAAGTAGAAGTTGGCGACCGTTTGGGCTTGCACGCCTTGGCTGGCATCAACCAGGAGGATTGCACCTCCGCAACTAGCATAGCTTCTAGAAACCTCCGCTCGAAAATCGACATGACCAGGAGTATCGACGAGGTGCAGAAGGTAGTCATCACCATTACGATTGTAGATCATGGAACACGTTTGGGCTTTGACGGTAATACCTCTTTCTCTCTCCACATCTAACTTGTCCAACACCTGCTTGTTCGCGCCAGCTTCAATAGTTCCCGTGAGCTCAAGTAGTCGATCACTGAGTGTGCTCTTGCCATGATCGACATGTGCAACGATACAGAAATTCCGAAAGCGCTCGATTGGAATGGCGGCAATGCGTTCTTCGATGGTTGAAACATATGGCTGTGCGGAAGCCAGACAAGCGTGGGAGGTGGCGAGAAGTCGAGACGTGAAGAATGGTGCTGGGGACACATCCCCCTTGCCTCGAAGTCTATGGGACGGAGAAGCTAGTGGTGGCCATCGCAATGCTGTTTGTAGCCATCGTCGCATGTGTGCACGACGTCGGAGTTGGCAAGTTGAATGACCGCCGGCTTTTCTGAGTTTTCGGAGATGCTTTTTCGGAGGAGTTCTCCACCAGGGGATCTCCCCGCCAACGATGAAAAGCGGTGCGGAGTAAACAAAGGCATACAACGGCATTTCGAGCTCGCCGTCACGATTCAATGACCCAATGGCGGAAGAAAAGCAGGACAAGTCAAAAGTGCACAAGCTTTCGTTGAAAGGTTAGCGAATATATTGAAGCTTACTGAGCAACGTACTGATCGAGAGCAGGTTCTTCTCGGCTTGTCGCAGAATTCGTGAGCTCAGTCTCCTACACAAAGGCTCGCACACGTTGATGCTAGAAACAGTTCGAGTATTCTCTCCACACGATACTGTGAGAAATCGAATAGAGGTGCACGATCGCATTCACTGATTATATAGATTCCAACGAGGCGTCTACCCGGCAGAAGATTTTACGCCGTAAGTGTCTAGACCTTGCTGTTCATTGAGGAAGCTAACATTGCTAGTGTGAAGAAATATGGCCTCAATATGCTGGGTCTGCTAAATGCCCATATTTCTCAAATAACCCGAAACTGACCATCCCAGTTTCTTGTGACGACCAGGTCAAAGCATACATCAAGAAAATAATGAAGCAACTGGACAAATGGATGATCGGAGGAAAGATATCAAAGCTAGTCCTTGTCATCACAAGCAAAGAGTCGGGAGAGCACATCGAGAGATGGCAATTTGACGTTCAGATCCTGGCAAAGTCCGCGAAGCACCGGTCTTCGAAGAAAGCTGCAGACAAAGAGAATACAGAACCCGAGTATGTTCTGCGTTTTGGTCTGAGAATAGTCCCTAACACAGCAAGTAGTGGTGATGCACCGGCGGAAAAGTCAGAAGCCGAGATACAAAGCGAGATCCAAGCGATTTTCCGGCAAATTACTGCTTCCGTGACGTTTCTGCCAATGCTAGATGGTGATTGCACCTTCAATGTTCTCGTCTACGCAGACGCGGACTCGGACGTTCCTATCGAATGGGGAGACAGCGATGCCAAAGAGATCAAGAATGGAGAGAAAGTGCAACTTCGCAGTTTTAGCACAACGAGCCATAAAGTGGATACATTAGTAAGCTACAGGCTAGCAGATTGAGGCGTGGCGGCAGAGATGTTCTCTCAGAAGGAGTAGGCACGTTGGGGTATCGAATGACAGATTTTTCCCTAACTCGGTGAAAGCTCTAGATATCATGTGTGTTTTGTACTAGCTTCCCACCAGAATTTGCTTGAACATTGCACATTCGTTTTGACAGCAAGATAGCCTTTAGGAGAATCTTAGTGTTTGTTTCTGAGAAATGATGCCCGAACGGAAGTTTGATGGCTTGCGATCGGCTCCAATTGATGCAAGAAGCGGCAGATATTGTTAGCTCGCTTTATATTATCAGTTTGGTATTTTATTTAGTCTGATCATTCCACATGGCCCAATATGTACATCATTTATACCTCTCGTCATGGAGCTAACGAGGTCCGGATTACACAAGGATTTAGGTTCAGGCAGACCTCGGACCTTCCCAGGTCCTTGTCTGCCGGTCCAGTAGGCCCTCCCACATATCTGGCTTGTCCAAAGACTTCGTATTGCCCCTTAGCGCTGTCTGGGAGCTGTTGATCTCCCCACTTTCCGTTGAAATAGAGCCAGTTGACAGGAGTTGAGGAACTGTATGGCGCGAACGTGCTGGCGCTTACTGAGTATGAAAATTCGTAGGCGTTCAAGGTAGGGTCCCACAGTGCACCTTGGGACGTGTAGTCCTCAAGAGGGCCTTCGGGAAGATTGAGCCCAGGAATGGTGTGGTCATGCGTTCCAGGGATGGCGTAATTTGCGTGAGTGCCGCGTGCCACGTACGTGACTGGCCGACCGTTAACCTTCTGTGTCGCATTGAAGGTGAAGGCTTCGCCATTGCTGTGTTGACTGTACCAGACTGATTGAGGCACACCGTTCTGGAATCGGATCATGTTGTGTTCCCCTGGAAAGGCTGTCAGCTATGTTGCGTTATGGACTTTTCGCACATTCTTGACTTAGAGCAAGGACTCGGGACCTTGGCCATCTGGAAGTCACAAATTGGAGCAAAATCGGAACATCATACGTACAGTCCCCGACATGGTCCCCAAATTCTATACCTAGAACCTTGTTTCCCTTATCAAACGAGTAAAAGTAGAAGTAAAAGACATCCACCTCGCCATTACCCTTATCAGCAACGATTATAGCGCAGGAAGAAGCGCCTTGAGTCTTTCCAGTGCTGTCTGGTACAACACCGTCGAACCATGAGGGCTGTGGGTCGGCGTTGACACCTTCATTTGCGGTCAGATAGACACTGGTGCCGCCGAGGTTGTTGAGCTCGTTCAGATTGTCTAAGGTCAGTGGTGACGGGGCACCGGCTACTGCAGTGAAGTTGACTTCAGCGGTCACATGTGTTAGGTGGGTGGCCAGGTCGGCAGGAAAATAGGTCTCTTCTGTATCAAGGTAGAGGATCGGAGCTGTTTTGACACGAGAAGGTCAGACTGCACATCTTCACCAAAGCCGACGAATCCACATACCGTAGGATAACGCATAGTCAGGTATGGCTGACTGACGTTGTTCGATCCCAACAATATCTGTCAAGCGCCTAAAAGGGCGAGGGATGGAAACGGCAGGTTGACAGAGAAGAAGAACAGAGAAGACGTTCAACATAAACTTGGCGAATGCCATTGCCGGCAGGTAGACAAGGTAGAAGAGACGGCCGACAGCGACAGTTGAGAGAATTTCCTCACCTTTGAGGTCTGCAATACCTCTGGTGAAGGGGCTTACCGGTCATCCTGAGCAGTTGAGGCGCAGGGATCATTATGAACTGCTCAGTAGAAGCGGGGACGAGTGATGTACATCGAATATGACCACCGAGTATTTGGTAGTGCACTCGCAAGGTGATGGCTCGTGATGGCCGAGGTCCTTGGAACAGGGAAACCCTTGATCATGATGCTAGCTTCGGGAGGGTGGTGAAGATCGTCATCGCCAAGTTGGAGGTCAAGGATGAGAGTTGCTGCTACACCGAGAGAGGTCGACGACAAGGAGACGCTTGGCAGGACAGGTGGGCGTCGATGGGGGTCTGATTGGCGTTTGCAACCACCCCGGCGCCGGTCATGCGTGTAACCGCCGTTGCATGCATTCGGTGCAGATACTCTTCTGGCGCACTCGCGCCGGAAAGTGGGAGAGGCTTCGGGCTTTGGGGGGCGGATGTCACGTTTGCCAGGCCGAATCAAGCTTTGCTAACACGGCACGTTGAAGAGCTCATGGCAGTGTCAATAGCGTGAGATGCAACATTCCGATTCTAGTGTTCCAAGATGGAAGAAGATCATCCGCGCTTTCGAAGCTGCGAAAGCAACTTCGGCTCATGACCTTCTAATAGACACGGTCAGGCTGGTAGTCGTTCGAGGAAAACATCTTGGTTCTCCAATGAGACTTAAGGTTGCGAAGTACGATGACGTGTAGCAACCCTTGACCACTACTTATTTCTGGGAAATAAAACGTCAAAGCCACGACACATGAACTTCGTCTCGACTAATCTACCTGATCGGCGTTCGAGATAGACAAGATTACCCCTGTTTCTCACGTTCTGCAGGAAAGGCAAACCTGATGATCCACCAACCTAGCCCACGCTGATCGCCATGTCGTTCCTGATGATCAGCTGTAAGGGGAATATTTGCTTCAGGTCGTGACTCTCTATGACTAAGATGGGCTAGTAATCGGCTCTAAACGAGTATGTCTACTCCTCCAAGAATTCGATTATAAGGTCTCTCGTTTTATTTTCTAGAATATTAGTTTGACGCCGCGGCAAGTCTGCCCAGCGAAACCAATATCAAGTCCCCAACCAAACCACGCGTACTAGCCTAGCTTCAATCTCGGAGACCAAGGGGAGATAAGTTTGAATGTTCGTGATCACAAACGAGACATCAAATGAGCAAGGCGTAAAATTTGGTGGAGCTTGCTTGTGCTGTCAAATGCACAAGTCACTCAGACAGATTCCAAAGTAGACACCAATGGCTCTCCAACCTGGAGGCTAATAGTAGCATGTTGCTCTAGGATGCGAGTAGTTAGAATATCTCAGTGGTCGTTGTTAGGATACTCTGAACGTAGGCCTGATCCCCCCGTGCTTTTCGCGCTTCGTTATGAATACTAGCCTAATAGCTTTATGATATAGAGGAAGCTAAAGGGCTAAAATGTGAAATAAAATATGACAGACTGGGCAACTGTGCGTGCCAAGGAGATCCCACTTTTCTTCCTACCGAGGAGAATCTCCACTACATTGAGAACATCGTCAAGGGACTTGGTGTCGACGAAATAAAGGTTTGAGTAACACGGCGACAAGAGGTAGATAGTAAAGAAGAAACTCTCCGAGACTTCCACAACGGATGGATCTGGAGTCATTTAGCTTCGGTGGAAAATTTGTGCCTACCCTGCTGCGAAAAGCGATCTGCTTCAAATTCTCTTTTCAATCTCACGATGTTGAGTGCCGGTTCGTGTTTGATAAAATCGGAAGTCTCATGACTTTCACGCGGAAAGCGGAACGGTTGCGGCGCTATTCGCCTAAACCTGCCTTACCTGAATGGCTCGGAGCACCGAAGCTCTTGTTTCTCGCCGGTGCTAATGTCCCAACAGCTTTGCGATCTTCGAATTTACCGTCTTTTGTGTCCCACGAGATCTCGAAACCTCCCATTCATACCAGTCGACCACTCCGCAACATGTTTAAATCCCTCCTTCCTCGGTCCGCTCCTCATTCCTTTCGGTCTTCTGCCCTTCGCGCTTCGCAAACATTTCCTGTCGCTCGTTCTAGCATACAAATCGTCAATCAGTCGCGGAGAGGATACGCTACACCAGCTGAAGACTATGATGTGGTAATCATTGGCGGCGGTGTTGCCGGCTATGTCGCTGCTATCAAGGCTGGTCAAGAGGGTTTAAGAACGGCCTGCATAGAGAAACGGGGCGCGCTTGGCGGAACATGTTTGAACGTTGGATGTATACCCAGCAAATCTCTGCTGAACAACTCTCATCTCTACCATCAAATCTTGCATGATACAAAAAAGCGGGGTATTGAGGTTGGCGACGTCAAGCTTAATTTGGAACAAATGATGAAGGCGAAAGACGACTCCGTGAAGGGACTAACCAAAGGAGTCGAATTCCTGTTTAAGAAGAACAAGGTCGACTACGTGAAAGGAACAGGGGCATTTGCGAACGAGCATGAGGTTCAGGTCAATCTCACCGATGGTAGCCAGACCAGCGTTCGTGGAAAGAATATAATCATTGCTACTGGCAGCGAATCTACGCCATTCCCTGGTCTCACAATCGACGAGAAGAAGGTCATAACGAGCACGGGTGCCATTGCGTTGACTAAGGTTCCTCAAAAAATGATCGTGATTGGTGGCGGAATAATAGGACTTGAAATGGTAAGCTCACCAGATACCTCAACACTGCCATTTGGCTTATTGCAATAGGCATCTGTGTGGTCTCGTCTAGGCGCAGAGGTCACCGTTGTCGAATTTCTTGGTCAAATCGGCGGTCCCGGAATGGATAGTGAAATCGCAAAGCAAACACAGAAAATATTAGCCAAACAGGGCTTGAAGTTCATGCTGAACACCAAAGTCACCAAAGGAGATGACTCGGGCGACATTGTAAAGCTTGACGTCGAAGCTGCAAAAGGTGGAAAGGCACAAACATTGGAGGCTGACGTAGTTCTCGTCGCAATCGGCCGGAGACCATACACGACTGGCCTCGGCCTTGAGAACGTCGGCATCGAACTCGATGAGAAGAAACGGCTGGTCATCGACCAAGAATACCGCACTAAGATACCACATATCCGTGTGATCGGTGACTGCACCTTTGGCCCCATGCTTGCCCATAAGGCCGAAGAGGAAGGCGTTGCGGCGATTGAATACATTAAGAAAGGCTACGGTCACGTTAACTATGGAGCCATCCCCTCTGTAATGTACACTCACCCAGAAGTTGCCTGGGTAGGGCAGAACGAGGCTGAGCTTAAGGCGGCTGGCGTCAAATACCGTGCAGGGACCTTTCCATTTTCCGCCAACTCCAGAGCGAAGACGAATCTAGAGACGGAGGGTATCGTGAAATTCCTGAGTGATGCCGAGACCGATCGAATACTGGGTGTGCACATCATCGGACCAAACGCTGGCGAAATGATTGCGGAGGCAACGTTAGCGGTTGAGTATGGAGCAAGTAGCGAGGACGTAGCGAGGACGTGTCATGCACACCCGACATTAGCAGAGGCTTTTAAGGAGGCGGCGATGAGCACGTATTCGCAAGCAATTCATTACTAAAGGCAGGGAGGTTCGACCAAGCGGCGGGGATGGTACAAGTGTCTGCCTTCTAATAGCAAAAGCAAGCGTACATTGTATAACAATAACTGATAAAAAGAGCCCCTTCACCGTTCAATTACCTCCTATAAGTGTGACACATACACGCATTTCGAGATTCTTCATTCTCCAACTTCGCGATCCTGCCTCCAATGCGCCAGCTTCCGCACATATCCCCAACGCCATGTGGCATGCCGAATCTGTTTCCCGAAGGCCCAGAACAAGACCCCGAACAGTATGACAGCGCCGCTAATACCAGCCATGGCCCCAAAGGCACGCTCATAACCGTCTTTTTCAATCCAAGGATTCGTGTAAAAGGAGAGGAGAAATCCAAATGCCGCTGTCCTAGTTAGTTGCAGCCTCCTGGACGAAGGGATTGCTTGGAAACAGGGGCGGTTAAGGTAAAAGGGTTAAAGTTGGAAGCGTGCACTTACCTTTAAAGCCGAGGAGAGACACCGTGACCTCACCGGCAACTGGGCGGTACGCATCAACAACATAGACTAATGCGACGTTGATAGCTTGGGTAATTCCGAAATTTAGAAGCCCAAGGCCTAGCGTGGGAACCATCCAGTGTAAGTGCTTGCCAATGCCCTCCCCGTATAGAACCAGTGCGACCGGTACCGCGATTCCGCCGATCAGCATGGAAGGGAGACGCATCTCTGGTTCTCTAATGCCATTATTTCTCTGCGTGAAATAGTCGGCTACGAGGTCGGAAATAGGTCCACCAAAAAAGACGCCAATCCAACTGCCAATAAGGCCTGAGATAAAGCAAAGCCCGGATTGATACGGTTGAAAATGGTATACTTCAGCAAAGGCAGGCGCGAAATTGGAGGAGATGGCTACAAGGAAACCGACGGTGACAGAAAAGACGAGCGTAGCCCAGAGCACAGGAGGCAAGGACAGTAAGATGACTGGGCGGAGACAGATCGTAAAAAGAGATTCCTGAGTCCAAGTCATGCCAAATACGCGAAGGGATCGAAGATAGGAAGTCTTTGCTGGCGGAGACGCAGAGCCATTGCTCGTGGGACTTTTCGTGGTTGATTCTGGGCCTTTCGCTGTCGAGCTAGAAGCGATGGGTTTGCTTTCTTCGTCGTAGGCGATCGAAGTCGTGCCATGGCTTTGGGCCGCGTCTGGAGACCGATTGAACGTCGTTTCGGGGAATGTGAAAAAGATTAGCAGGGTCATAGCCCCGATCAGAGCGACAGCAACATAGTAGATATAGCGCCATTCATGAGCGATGGTGATAAGTCCCGAGATTACGATGCCACCAGAGACTCCACTGGCGAGTGCGGCCGTATAGAAGGCCATGACGGCACCTCGTTCATGCAGAAAGAAGGTATCCACAATCGTTAAGGGGGCGATAACCTCACCTGCTCCCGCGAAGACACCTAGAAGAATGCGCCCGGCGAGTTCCACAGCATAGGATTGAGCAAACCCGCACCATATAGCTGTCGCAGTGTATCCGGTGAAGGCGATGACATAGACAGGCCTTCTCCCATATTTGACGGTGATGGGCATCCAAATCAGGTCACCCAAGCCTTGCATCAAAGCCGTAGTCGTAAAGAAATAGGCAACCTTTGCAATGTGACCCGCCATATCAGGATTCATTGGTCCGGGAGGGCCATAGAAGTCGATGACTTGATTGACTAGAGCAACGGTTGGGCCTGCGGCAAGGAAATTGCAGAAGAACATAGCAAGACAGACAACGAGGGCAATGTAGTAGCGAAACCCTCTAGACCTAGCGTACAGATTAATTGAGTCCTGCTGTTATCGGGCTATAGTCCTACCAGTTAAGCGGATCGTTGGGGTCGTTGGAAGGCGTAGGAATTAAGATCATGTCGTTCGTCTCATGATGCCGGAGGCGGAGACTTCCCAAAGTCCCGGTTGTAACAATGTCATCGCGATCACGCGTCTTGCTAACCATTCTAGAGAGAGCAGGCCCTTGAAATCAGTTATATTGAGTTTCTGGGTCTCCGGAGCTATGGATCCCGTTGATCTAACGCACTCAGTGTCCGTTAGGGTTGGTGGGAAGGAAAACAAAGGATCTGAGAGGAGGCAATGAGGAAGCAATAAAGAGTACAGTCTGAGGAAAGGTAACGGACAAGAAGATGGGCGACGTAAACAAGTCTACGAAGCCATTAAATGACATGTGGAAAGACAGTAGAGAGGGCGCTATCGATTTACGTCCCAGCAGAACGCCTTCGCGACAGGGAAGGCAATGAAAAGGTCATTGAAGGGCTAGATGATCTACCGAAGGTGCTGGCACTTGTTGTTGGAGGTTGAAAAGGGTGGTCCCTGAAGCTCCCAATCAGATTGTGAGAGCGGCTGGGAATATCAAGCTATAACAGGGGTGTTGTAAAGCTTAGACGATTGGCAGGTCAGAGAGTTGGACAAAAGGTTGACGTTCCTTCCTTGTCGCCCTTGCACTAAGCTTCAAGCAACGACAATGTGGACGAATATCGTCGCCGAGGATCTTTTCGGCTCCTGGTGGGCGCGGGCAGCCGTGCCTTGTGGCCCGTGCTACGTACTACAGCCGACGATCTTGTTGATCCCGGAATCCGGGGGAGTTTGGAGTGCAGCTCTTGGCCTAAAGATTTTACTAGGATACCGGCATGGTGTCTATAAAGTGGCCTGAAAAATCTCTCGATCTCAGCGACACCACCTCAGGAGGGCCGCTCTTACTCTCCGAAGGCAATTTCTTATGTAACAAGCAGCGATCGCCGTGACGGTTTCTTGCCCGCTTACATGTATGTTTTGGCGCATGCCGACTACAGCTTCCCGGCTTACAAGACTACATCGTCCCCTTACTGCATCTCCCCACAAAAATGAAAGGCAGAGAAAACGCTACCGTCACACAAAAACGAGACTTCCCGCAGGATAGTTGGCGCTATGTAGCTCAAGAATGTCTAACTGTACTAATCTAGATATTGTCTGGCCTGGTTCTAGCAACTACGAAACGGCGCGCGTCGGTCGTATTTTCAACCAACGACGGCCAGATCGCTATCCTCTTGCCGTGGTAAATGCTAGATCCGAAGATGATATCATCGCAGTTGTGAAGCTTGCGAAAACAAAGAAATGTCGGATTTCAATTCGTTCTGGTGGCCACTCTTGGGCGGCTTGGAGCTTGCGGGACAATGCTATCCTCGTGGATCTGGGCGAGCTCCGGGAGATCGACCTGGACCTAACCCACCGTATTGTCCGCGCTTCCCCTAGCACTACTGGCGATCTTCTGAACCGTCACCTAGCTCAAGACGGTCTCATGTTTGCTGGGGGTCATTGCCCAGATGTTGGCCTGGGTGGCTTCCTTCTTCAAGGCGGCATGGGCTGGAATTGTCGAGGATGGGGATGGGCTTGCGAAAACGTGGAAGCTATCGATGTGATCACCGCAGGCGGCCAAGCTTTGCACTGCAACCAAGATCAGAACAGTGACTTGTTCTGGGCTGCAAGGGGAGGAGGGCCAGGTTTTCCGGGTATCGTGACTCGTTTCCACCTTCGAGTTCGAGATAAACCAAACACCATACGTTCGTCAGGGTACATATATCCTATCTCAAAGTACAAGGTCGCCTTCGATTGGATCTTGGGCATTACACCGCGGTACGAGGATCGAACCGAGATAGTCGCCGTTAGCCTCTATCCGCCTGGAATTGATCAAAGATGCATCATGATCCTCCTGGTAACTTTCCAAGATAGCGTGGACAAGGCAACGTTGGCCCTTCAATTGGCAGAAGAGACACACCCGCCTGGAACCATCAAGGAGTGGTTTAATTGGGAAGACAGTCTCGAGAATCAGTACGCGAACCAATCCATAGCAAATCCACCAGAACACCGATACTGTTCTGACAATGCCTATATCAAAGATGACGCTGAAGTATCGACAGTCTTGCAGGATGCCTTCTGCACGCCTCCATCCAGGAAGACTCAGTGTCTTTGGTTCGCGATGCATCCTTGTAGCCGAAGGCCTCTTCCGGATATGGCATTGAGCATGCAGACCGACCATTATTTTGCCCTTTACGCAGTGTGGGATCATCCCGAAGGCGATAGTCTATGTGAAAGCTGGGTCAAGAACATCATGAAAATTGTAGAGAGACATTCCGAAGGGGCATACTTGGGCGACTCAGACTTCCAGACTCGCAGGACGTGCTTCTGGGGTCAACAGCAAGGAAACAGACTCATGGAAATTAGGCGTAAGTGGGACCCTGATGGTCGGATCTGCGGCTACTTGGATGTAAACGACGAGTCTGGAACAAAAGGTTTGCCTAATAGACATGAATGGGATGAAAAGACAGCGTGAGGCCGAAAGCCGACACATTCGTGTCAGTAGTATTTATAATATCCTAGACCCAAAAGGACGACGTCATGGCAATCTTTGGATCGTAGGATGTTCGTCCCCTTAGTAGCACCTTGCACTGTTAAACTAAAGTATATGTATAGGAGAATTGCATCTGAAAGGGGAAGATTCATTTCAGACCGAGGAAAATCTGGCTCCAAGAACAGGGCTGGAGACGCTAGGATGCTGCAGTTCATAAACTCCTGGTGAGGAACTCTCACTAAGGAAAGAATCTAGGGATACTCCGTATAAGTCTGTCGCGTTCGTGACGAACAGCTAGAACACCTGTGTGATAGAGTTACTTTAGCAGTTTCCAATATCGAGACTTTTGACTCGATGCAATGCCGTTATCTCCGATAGTACTTGTATCCTTGGAAAACGCCGTATCCAGCCCCACCAATGATCATCGTGAGTGCTGGGAGAATGGTTAGAACCGTACCCCAGAGAATGCCTTGTTCGAAAAAGCCAATCTGACCGCCAAGAGCCTGTCCAGTCGATGGCAGTGGCGCGACGGATTCTGCTTGCAGCGTGGACATAAGTGTTTTATCTTTCGAGATCTCTTGGAGGGTGTTCTTGTTGGAAGCCGTGGTAAGCACTGACCCTATTGTCGCACTGCCCAGGAATTGAGGGCTTGGTCGTTCAAACATTTCACGAGTGTATCGGGTTGACAGAGAGACTGGAAAGCCGCTGGGTGGGGCTGGGCCAAGGAGCAGAGATGCAGGGAGCTGGTTGATATAGCTTGCGTCGGTCCGGATGAATTGAGAGAGGTATTTGGCGGCTGGGCGGCTGGCATATATTATCACTGCTAGCAGCGACTCGATCGATGTCGAGTTGGCGACATCTATGGCATCATCGAGACTTGATACTGGCTGCACAATAAGTAGAGGTGACCTAACCTTCTTTTCCCGAACAGCGTTGGTTCTAGAAGTGCGTCAGTCTTTGTTTCCGGTCGGGATTTGTGTATCTATACCGATTTGAAGTTGTGACAATTACTCCAGCAACCCCTTCAATGACTATACGGGCCGTTTTGTCTTTCCTAAATTCTTCTAGCAGAGTCTTTGGCTCGTTTCTGAGACTTCTTTCGCTTCCAGTGCTTCTCACGACAGATCCATTCACGGACAGATTGCCCTGGTTCGTCTCGGAGTATTTGCTGTACTCTCGAATCACCGCTCCCAAAAATTCCTTTTCTACCCATTCATTCACTAATACCTGATCTGGCGCGATTGGACTCAATCCTCCGAAACCCAACCGAGCCGAGACGATTGCAGCTGCAGCGGACTCAACGTCAGCGGTTCGGTCCACTACCGCCACTGTCCGCGAGCTATTTGGAGAGCGTAAAGATGGTGTCCACGTTGATTCGGCGACATCTGGGTATTCAGATTGGTACACTGTCAAGCAACGAGCAAGTAGAGTTTTGTCAGGGCGCTGGCTAATAGCGGCGAATGTGTCCCGATCAAGAGCAGTCGTCAATACCTTTCTCAGTAGAGCAGGAAGTATCCTAGTGGTCTGGCTCAGCTACAAGAATTGCTGTTAGCTCTAGTGATAGCGGCATAGATGCATATCTACCTCAATAATGCAACAATTTCCAGCAGCAATAGCAGCGCTCAACGCGCTAATTATGCCATAGAACAGGCAATGTTGACCAGGAATTATGTAAACTACCCCAATTGCTACTCGCCGGTCTTCAAAGCTCTTTCCCCTTTCAATGCTATATTGTTCCTCCAAATCTCGCTCAAAATTCAAGCTTGCAAAGTGCTGCCGAAGCTCTGAGACTGCTTGAGAAAACTCGATGAGTGCCTCTGCATATGTAAAGCTGGAATTTGCTTGGATGCTCGATCTGATGTCGATACTTTGGGAGAGAATTTGTTCATGTAGAGCCTTCAACTGGGTCTGCCGGTATCTGACCGATTGAGTACGACCGTCTATCTCGGCCGCCCAAAGGCGAGACAGTGATTCCGCCTCGCTAGCCATTGTTTTTGAATTGAAGATATGTTGAGATCAATAACCATCGCACAGTTGATTCGTATCCCATCAACGTGCTCAGAAGACCCCGAATATACTGAGCCATGCAAGGTTTGCTTTTGTCATAGCCGCAACAGTGTGGAATACGAGCCAGGGGCAATACCCATCGCTCCCGTAGAATTGCTGGCGCTGTTTGAAAAGACATCTGCCATATTGACTTACTTGTAAGCCAAGAACGTCAGGAACGTCCGTTATGCTACTTGTCCGTTCTCCCGTCGGACTTCGCCTGCGGTCCTCCAAATTGAAGGGCGACGCGAGACCACCATTGCAGACTGCGACATTGACTTGGGAAGAGCCGGTAAGGAGTGGGGACATTCGGGAAGTGGACTACAACCGTCCTTTTGTGCTCTAGTCTGGATCTGGGACTGGACGTCCGTAACGTCTAGGTTTTGCAGAGTCTTGTAAGCTTCCGTATCTTCCGTTATGACAAGACAGCAGTGTGAGAGTCCGAAAAGCATGTCACGAAAAAGTATATCAAGCAATGATTGAGCTTTCACGGAATGAGGCGATTTTGTTTACTTGATTTGCTCAGAGCGGGCTCCGGAGCTGGCTGCGCTTCAATCTCAAAAGCAACAACATCACTCACTGAAGCTCTGAAGACTCCCAGACCCTAACACTGACATGTCAGTCACAACGACCGACAATCCTATCACTACCACTCTTCGCGCAACCCTCGTTGACTACGATGTTCACCACAGCGGAAGCGAAGACCATACCGCACCGCAACCTAACCTCAATGACGCGCCGACAGTCGAGAATCCCTTAGACTGGCCCACCGATCATCGAAGAGTCCCGCGCTACCGACCTGTCAATCGCCAGCTTGACCGGGAATCGAGACCTGCTGGATTGAACGGCTTGGAGTGGGGATTCATAAATGTGATGTTCACGGGCGTGAGAACACAGTCGGTCAGCGTTGCATTCTCAGCAGCAATTCGAGATCACTGACCATCCGCAGCATTTGGCTAGATTGTGGGGCGTTACAGGCGGCAAACTGTACCCGAACGCGTTCAAGTATAAAATTGGCGGAGAATTTTGAAGCTGCGCACGAATTCCTGTCCTTAGTTCCTGGCTGTGTACTTTCACATTACACGAAGCGATCGAAGACACATGCCGGCAACTTATAATGTAAGAGAAGGCGAACATGTCCCGGAATCTAAGATGAAGACCTCACGCCTTGCATGTCGCCTCTCTCCTCTGCAAGCTTCTTTCCTCCAACCTCGATTGGCAGGCTTTCCTGCAGGACGAACAACATTCTCCCCCATCCACCGCCTCTCTTTCCATCGGTTCCTGGTGTCACGTTTCTCCATGCATGGTTCGTGCCTAACACACGTTGTTAGCGCTCGTGTCAACGGGTGTAATTGGTAGACTGTATTCTCCAGGCAGACTCACCCCTCTGCACACAAACATCGCCTCTCTTCAAGAGTTTGACCTCCCCACTATCTAATACGCATTCCACTTCGCCTTCAATAACGACACCATAATCCAAGCTCACGGTTCTATGCATTGGGCTCGTGGCTCCTGGTATCATGTCCACTATTCGACAGACGCTCCCTCCATTGACGACAATCCCGGGTGGGCTTTCAATGTACTTTTCATACTCTGTGATGTCTTTTTCTTTCTCCATGTTCACCGGATACGATGTTGTGGTATACAAGAGCGAGAAATGAGCATCTTTCGGAAGCACATGGACAGGCGCAACCTCGGGAAGGGCTGAGGAGAAGACAGCCTCTCCAGAGGCATTATGCGTGGTGATGAAGCGATTTAGAGGCCGGAGGGATTTTGGGGTTGAGGTGTCTGGCTTTAACCCTCCAGTCCAGTCCTCTGCGTGAGACATACTGAAGAGAAAGCCACTGATTGATGCTTAAACAAATACCGGTTCTAGCCTCTAGCCCTATCTCCTGGTAATTTGGTCTCTGCTCTTGGATATCTTGCGGGGGGAGATGTTCCTTCTAAAGGTTGAGATAATCTTCTCACGTCTAGACATGCAAACCAGATGGGTCGATAAGAGCAGCGTATTTCTGTTAAAGCCGCAGGGAATTGGCAAGTGCCTCCATGATGTCCCCGCATTCATGCATCTCAATTCCCCCACACGGAGTACGTATCCGAGTGCAAATGCATGGACGAGATCCGCCAAGATTTACCGGTTTTCAAAGGCTGAAAAGACAATTTATTGTGAGCAAGGCTCGGACCTTGGCTAGATGAGACGGCACGGACGCAATAGCACTTTCAGTTGACAAATTTCTCAAAAAGATCATTGAATTTCCCGATATGGCTCCTGCAAAGAAGCTGTGGCTATTTCAATGGAACAAACTTTGCATGAAAATTATTTAATGCTACTCGAATTTCTAGAATCTATCCTCTTGGGGGTATCACAGGTAAAGTAACAAAGTTGAGATACTTTGGACCGAAATGCACGGAATTGGTTCCTTGCAGCTTCTCAAGGGACCTGGCTCTGAAGTCAGTTGACGAAGACTTACTAACGAAAATCAAAACTTACCTATCTTCTGGTGAATCGTGCAGAAATATACCACTTCCTTGAGTGTCACCACTGCTGACCTCCAAGCAAATCTTGCCGCCCACTTCAACGACAACGTTCGTTGGCCAGATCTCAATGTCAACAGGGTACACCTCTCCAGGCAACACCGGCCGCACATCGCACCTGAAATAGTCTCTATGAGGCAGCCATGCTCTGTGCCGTGCGTGTTCTCGGTTGACATGGCGCAAGCTTACCCGCAGCCAGCCTTTTGTAAGCGGAACTGGGTCTCCGGCTGTGCCAGTGTAGAAGATCTCCTTACCGTTAGGACCGAAATGGCGAAGAGTAAGAAAGAGATCTATATCGCTTGGCGTCGGGCCAGCGGAGTCTGGCGAAACTGAAACGTTGAGATGGGCGACAATGTTGCCCGTGAACTCGGTTTCGGACTCGAGAGGCAGACTGGTGAACTGAACGGCATGAGGCTTTTCCAAAGACCCCAGAGCGGGGTACGAGAGTTTTCGAGGGGATGCGCTGGGAGAGGTTGTCGACAATAATTGCTCCGGCGTAAGATAGTATTTCGTGAAGACAGTTCGAGCAATTGGCCATTCGTTCTCTGTTCGGCGCTGGAACATCGTCTTTTCAGCCGCAGCTTGGTTAAAACCAGGCGAACCTTTCCTGATAATCAGATCGACTTTCGGTGCTTTTCCCGTCGACCACCCGGTGCGATCGTCGTTCTTCAAAAACGCGTCTAGGAATGATCTTTGAACTTCCACCTCTTCTTTGTAGTAGAACGGTAGATCGTGACGGCCAACCACGAATCGAAGGTATTTCAGCTTTGAACCCGCATGCACAAATCCTTCCACGTTGCCTCGTAGATGAAGTAAGATACCACCCCAATTACCCACGGAAAGCAGTGGAACCTCGATATCCTCTAGGTTGTACTCTTTGGAAGCGTAGTAGAGGTCATCCCGGAAGTGGTTGTTCGCATTGTCAATGTTTTGGTCTTGGCGGTTATTCATCAGTTCTTCTTCCGAAAGATCGCCTTCGATGGTGTCTGGTCCCCATTCCCTCGCTTTCTTGCCGGGTCGACCGTATTGATTGGAGACAACTTGCCTGTCCCACCAGAATTTGATAAAGGCATTGGACAGAATTCCTCCATGCCGGCATCGGTCACGGTAATAGTCCGACATACCTTCCCAAGGTATTATACAAGCTAAACCTTTTGGTCTTCGGGCAGCTACTCTCCACTGACTGCCAGCGTAGTAGCTAATTCCGAGTAGACCGACCCTTCCCGTCGACCATAGCTGATCTGCAGCCCATTCAACAACGTCAAAGAACGCCTCGCTGGTGCCCCGAGACATTGTGTCTAGGAGACCTGGTGACTGACCAAGGCCGCGTTCGTCGGCACGCACAACGGCATAGCCATGTTGAGTCCAATAGCCTGGATCAGGTGTCTCCCAAGCCGAATGCGCTGAGTGATGCTCAGGATTAACCTCACTGAAGGATTTTGCATGGAAGTCCTTATACAAAATATCTTTGCCGTACGGTCCATAAGTCACTAGAACCGGCGATCTGGCGCTGTCTTTCGGGCGATACACATTGCATCGGACCAAGCCATCGCTACTTCGAAGCTTCACCGTGGCGTTTTCTTCGTAGAGATACGGGAAGCTTGTAGAATCGATTTTCCAAAGGTCGTTGCGCACCGCGGTAGGCATCTCTTACTCAGATGTCTTATCTTGAATCATAATAGGCAATGATGTGAAGTAAGCTCGTTGCGCGAACTCCAAGAAAACTTACAAAAGGAAAGGAGCCTAAGCAGCCGGACTGATGGTGGCGCTAGAGCGTACTTACAGCCTCCGTAAACATCTTTGACGTCTTTGCGTGGAAAGAATTGGATATTCCGTTACTCCGTCGCTTAGTATTTCTTCGGGTTGTGAGTCGGAGGTCCGATTTGACCGAAAGAGATGAGAGAAGGAGAGGAGGAGAGCTTCGGGACGTGGACACACATGCTCTCCAACAAGTGCCGGTTCCGCTTAGGGTCGACCCGCCAGAATAGGCAGGTTGGCCGACCGTGGCTCGAGGCAACGAGCGTCATCTCGATACACTTCTTTACGAGACCGTTCAGTCCCACTTCGCGTTTACTTGTGGGGCCGAGAACGAGCTATTTGAGGTCTGAAGACATTGAAATGCTCCTCACACTTCATCGGGAGAATGTCCGGGTCTCTTCCGTCCTTTTGATTGGAGGAGTCCTACCACAATCAACAACATGGATAACGGAAAGTGCCGCAAAATGCCTTTTGGCGGCACGTCTGGTCTATCTAATGGGCTCTGCCAGAAGCAGGCGTGGCTCAGAAAACACCAGATCAGTCCGTGGCCGTTATGTCCCTTGCGCCAGCGACAACCGCCTGTGAAAGATAAGCTTTCGAATAGGTCCTGACATTGATCTCCTGGGAAAATGGAACTTGTCACAAATGGCATGGACACTGTTCAAAGCCCCATCGCGCGGTCCTTGTCCAACGGAACGATGGACGGTTCAGCTAATGGATTGAAGGTCCTGATTGTGGGAGCGGGACTAGGTGGCCTTACCGCAGCACTTGGACTTCGCCAACAAGGTCATGAAGTGCACATATTTGAATCATCTAAATTGGCAAGCGAGACTGGCGCTGCTCTTCACATCGCTCCCAATGCGAATGGCATTCTCCGAAAGCTGGGAGTAAAAGTTGAAGACATGGGAGCAAATACCATGGACTTCAACACCACGTTTCCCCCGAGTGGCCCAGCTTATACGGTTGATCTCCGCCCAATGGCGCACCTTTGGCAGCATAAATGGTACCTTTCTCACAGAGTGTCTTTACATACTCAGTTGAAGGAAGCTGCCACGTCCGTTAAAGGAAAGGGCAACGCTGCCAAGTTGCACACTTCCAGCAAGGTTGTGAGTGTGGATACAAAGGCTGCAACCATTACGTTGGCGAATGGCGAGATGGTCGGTGGAGATATTGTTATCGGGGCCGACGGAGTTCACTCCTTGACTAGACGATTTGTTCCTGGAGGAGATGTCAAACCATTCAGTTCCGGAAAGTCAGCCTTCAGATTTTTGTTGGATAAAAGACTTGCTCTCGAGGACCCAGAGACTGCTAAATTTGGATTCAGAGACGGTGAATTCTTCCTATGGTTTGGAATTGATAGAAGAGTTGTCGTTTATCCGACAGCTGGCAATACATTGCTTAATTTCGTGTGTATTCATCCCGAGAACGAGTCGGACGCTACAGACGATTGGGGTGCCACAGGAAATGTCGATACGCTCGTCAGGATCTATGACGAGTTCGACCCTAGTGTCAAGAAGCTTCTTAGTAAAGCCGATCCAGAGACTTTGCGAGTTTGGAAGCTCCTTGATATGGAAGTCTTGGACACTTGGGTTATTGACAATCTTGCTCTCCTTGGAGATGCTGCACATCCCTTTCTGCCGCATCAAGGTCAAGGCGGAGCACAAGCGATTGAGGATGCTGTCTCGTTGGTGGTCATGTTCCCTCCATATACCAAGAAGGATGACGTACTAGAGCGTTTGAAGGTTTACCAAGAAGCTCGAAAACAACGCGCGGACACGATCCAGCAATACACACGTTTAGCAGGTGAAGATTTGGGGCCAGGCGGTCCTCCGTTTGATATGATGAAATTCACAAACTATAACTTCGGCCACGATGAATGGGACCATTCCAGTCAGCTTCTTCGAAATCATGTCTGGTCCAAGCAACCGAGCTCTTATTGGCGCATGCCGACTGTATGGGGACCCATGCCGGGACCGAGGCAGAACTTTCTCGGCCAGCCCTGGGAGGGGAATCAGCAATCATTTAGAACTGCAAGTATTAGATTTCGCACGTCGAGGACAATACTGCAGAATCTGTTCCCGAACAGCCAATACCAGTTTACCAGTCCTGGCACAAACTGCTTCGCGACGTTCAGTTGTACAACGCTGGACAACATGAAATGGCTCGGTGGAGGTGGCTACAATCATATTGGACTGTATGTGCATGGTGTACAGTATACCAAGAGAAGCGGAGACGTTGTCTATGGGTCATATCTCCCCATTTTGTTCGAGAACTTGGCGGATCCCATCATAAGCGGTCGGGAAGAACTCGGAATGCCCAAGTTGTACTCCACCATCAACATAACCACAACGTCCGACTCTTACAATGTGAAAACCGGGTGGCAGGGAACGCAGTGGGGTTCATTCTCCATAGAAAGGCTCCAGACACAGGTCGTCGATCCGCATGCGAGCGCTGTGTTTGGGAAAGACAATTCTGGCAAAGTTCGGGATGACGGTCTGTTTACTTTTCGGTACATGCCGACGGTCGGAAGGTCAAATAAGGGAAAAGCGGAGTCAGACTTCACTGTATTTGTGCCGCATAGGGACGATAGGGGAGACAATGAACCTGGTACTGTGAACGCCCGTATAGAGAAAGTATGGATGTCGACGAGTGCCAGTTTTGCAATTGATGGACTCGACTGGAAGAGGCTTCCAACCTTACATCATATCGTAAGTCGTTTATCTGAGATACCATGCTATGATGTGGTCGAGGGCAAAGTTATTGAAGGACGAGGAGTACCGGATGTATCCATGGCCGTAAGATTGGAATAGCAATCACTCCCTCGATTGACGCGATATAGCCTAGGGAACCATACTCGATAGCATGCTCAACGTACTAGAGCCCTGAGAACTCCCTCGATCTTTCTTGTCATCAGTGTCGTTGCCGTATTTCATCAGTATGCCAGATCTGCCTTTGCCTTCACTGTCACCTTTGTGATGGATTTTAGCACTCCACTGTGGAAGAATTTATGTGCGGGCCTAGAACTCTAGAACTGACAGCTAACCAATTCAAGGAGTATTGCTGAGCCTCTATGAAGATAACGTTCCGCTAGAAATTCTTACATAGTGATCTCTCTAATCGTGACGGAACATGCATGTGTGGGTCTCGCATCTTGATGCACTGCTGGCCTTCTTTTCATCAGGTACGGACGCTGCACCACCTAAAGATCACAAGACGGGTGGTAGATGAAGCTTAGAATATATGGTCTGGCAGTGGGAGCCTTTGCCGCCGGAAAATAGGGAATATCGTTGTGCTATTGGTGAATAAGCCTTTACAGATGGAATGGTGTGATTTTCAAGCTAGCTGCGCACCCTATCTAGGCTCGAATACTAATAGTAACTAGAGATTGGTTATTAGCGTACTTTTACGCGTAAGGGTTTGCTTGCAAGCCGTTTCCTCTTTAAAGTTTGTCTTCTGGGATTGTGGCTGCGACACCCTGTTCTCCTCCCAAGATCAAAACCAATAGTCATGGCTCCTTATGTGCCAGCGATCCCTAGATGTAACGAACAGAAAAGGATCGTGTTTCTCTTTGATGCCTTTGCGTAAAAGCGTACCACCGGTCTCAGCATAGAAACCTCGTTAAAACCTTGCTGACTGACTTATGTTGAGCCAATCGATCCTAATCCTGATACCGAGTCCTCTCATGAACCTCCGGCTCAGAAAAATGAAAATCTCCTCATGTTGGCCAGCTGACGAACAGCGCCTAAATCATTTTGTGGCGTGACATAGACTCAAGCGCGTGAATGCACGTTAAGCCGATCCTTCCTTCGTTCATGCTGAAAAGCTGTCTTACTCGCGTTCTCAACGGAGGAGGTGGTCCGTGAAACAGCAGATATCAGCCGGTACGATAAAGATATTATGTACAAAAGCTTGAATTCGCGGTCTTTTAAGCATCTGTCTCGAGGTTTCTTGGTTTGCTTAAATTGCCGCCCAAACGGCTAATGCGTTCTTGTCGGCGTGCGGAGGAAGTTGCGAAGGCATTTGCTTGGGATCTATTGGTGAAGGATGCGCGTCAATACGAGGCTGAATCCTTCTACTCCATCAGACGACTGGTAGGAGATGAGGCTCGCGTACCACTACATGCAGTTGGTCATCAGCGTTAATTTTGATTACCCTTGGCGCCTGTTTTAGGATCGTTGACAAAGCTGGCTATGTCCAAAATGCTCAGCCTGCATGCGAAGTGCTCCCGTTCTCATCTCGTCACAACACTCTGCCACAATCCTCGCAGGATGCAAGATGTCAAGTGATACAGCCTCCATCCAATCATGCAAAAGAAATCTCATTTGTGTCAAAGACACGTCCATTTTTATGTGCTTAGCTCACGTGTCTTGATGGAAGGGGTTGTCTTGAGCCTTCGCTGCCTAAATGGGTAACCGCGTCACGAAGGGTCATGGACATGGACGAAATCTATTTAATGGCCGCGAGTTCGCTGCTCGACAAGTTCTTTCAAGCTTTGAATTCAGACTCTTGTCCATTTCTTCAATAACACTACTCACAGAACCTGCGACTGCTCAACTTCGACATAGCCTTCTAGGAAATCACCAGCCACAATGCCCATCGGTCCTCTCCATACAGGCCCAGCCTCCAACTTTCCTCCTAAGACTCAGTGGAAAGACTTCGGTCACCTCTTCGATGTCAACAAAAATGAGATGCATGTCGCTGGTGACACCGACTCTGATGTCGCGCATATCAAGGACGCTATACAGAAAGTAGCTCAAGAAACTGGCGTCGAGGCACGAGTGATCATTTGCATTATCATGCAGGAAAGTAGCGGTAATGTAGGGGTTGCGACCACCACAAACCAGGACGGCAGTCATACCGGCGGCTTGATGCAATGTCTTGGATCTCCTGGTTTTCCTGGCAGACACGGTCTGACTCAGGTATGGCACTCTGCTTTCAGCGTTTCGGATTGTCTTGCTCACAACTCGTGTAGAATGACATTACGTCGATGATAGAGGCGGGAACGAAGCATTTCAAGGGAAATCTGGATCAAGTTGGGGGAGACCACAATTCTGCTGAGCACATCTACTGGGCTTTGAGGATTTACAACTCTGGGCGCGTGGACAAATCAAACCTTAGCAACGGCTTGGGAGCGACAGATAGCTATGTCAGCGATGTTGCGAATCGTCTTACAGGCGCCCATCACTAGGACGGCGAACGCAGCTGCAAGCGGCGTTATGGTGGAATGAGGCTTTTTCGTTGGTGACACTGTTTCAAATTTTGTCGCTCATTGACCTGCTAAGCTTCACTTAGAAGCCTGTCATGGAAAGATTTTGCAAGCGCACCTTGTCTAAGTGATTCTTGCAACGTCTGCCTTAAATGTTTCTACTTGAGGTGCATGCTCAAGCTGCGGCAGCAGCCTCAGGATTTTGATCCCATCCACCAATCGTGAATTGGCTATTGCACATGTTTGTAAGCTCCCATGTCTCCGCCGCGAGCTTTCCTTCACTTCCTACGTCTTCTTCATCCCCTGCAGCACCTGCCACAAAGCAAGCCGCCATGTAGTGATCGTCTGTGCCGTGAGCGTCTCGAAAGTTTGGGTGCTTCATCAGTCTTGTTAAGCCACGCCGTAATCGTGGCCCTCCGCCATTCTTCGTAATAACATCCTCGACGCTTTGTCGGAACTCAAGCGCCCAGCTTTCGGGAGGAGTCGGCTGCGCAAAATTGTCTCTGTACTTCAACATGGGCCACCAGATATTTCTGTACAGGTTATGAACTGCACCACCAGTTCCGATAATCAAGTAGTTCTCTTTCCGTAGCGGGCGAAGGGTACTGCCAATTTTGAGGTGAAAATGTGGATCGAAGCGCGCGTTTGCGGAGACAATGGAGGTAGGAGGACAGCCGTTGGGGAACATCCGGATGAGAATAAGATAGGTGTCATGGATCCAATCGAAAGCTGGGTTGCCCGAGCAGTTGAAACCTTCAGCTTTGAGCATTTCAATGCATCGTTGTCCAGTCTTGAGGTCTGGGTTTAGCTTGTAGTCCGCGTACTTGCTTGCGTGGACGTACGCAACAGGAGACTTGGCAGGGGTTGGATTCATGGCGACCTCAATTTTAGAGCCCAGGCAATCCCAGTGTGCACCCATCATGATAACTCCTTTGATGTTGTGAGCCAGACCATCATCTCCGGATGTTTTCCAGTAATCTGCTGATTCGGACTGCTCGCCGAGCATCATTGTTGAGCCATGTGAGAAGAAGTGTACGGGTGTTAGAGAGGGCATGGTCGTAGAGGACAGGCGCCTTTTCAGGCTGGATTTGGTGTTCGCGGTAAGTAAGGCGTCTTCATTGGGGATTAGAAGCCATTGAGAAAGTCATACGTTCTCCTAGGCGGATACGTGATGGTGACGTTTGTGACTGGATTTGCCGCGACATTGGCCGGACTGGCAGTTGTAGTTTCAGCGTCCACGTAAGGATTTGTCTAAGGACATCGTCGGATGTGTCTTTTGTCGGTCCGCTGCGACTCAAGGCTTGGTAGAAGCTTAGGACTTCGGGAAGGAGGTGGGGGAGTTTCTCTCCCGAACAGCCAGGACCGGAGGAGTGGGGAGCTTGGGAGCTATTCAAATTACCGATGCGAGGAGATATTAGATTTCAAATGACAGCAATAGTAACGCTTGTACTTGTTAATTCATGCGGAAGGCTCAACAACGAAGGGCAATATGCGCAGGATCCTCATCAACTTTGTCGCTAGTCAAAGCTCTGAACTGGTCGACGCGACTCTCTCGTGTATGAATTGCTGGTAAAAGATGATGTTGCGAATCGTGGTGGCTGGAAACAGCGTCCGTATGTCTCGAAGCCACTCGCATTTATCTGGCTGTGTTGATGATGATGCTCTAAGTATATTTGGTGGAATGCTTTGCCCCTGGCCCAAATAATGGACATGACTGACGCGTGAAAGTTCGATAGTGTGCTTGGCCCAACTGCATGAGCAATGCAGCAGATGGTGTACGCCGCTTTTCTGGGACGTCATGACATGCGCAGCGTCGTCAGCCTCTGCCCGCCGCGTCAACAGTGTTTGGCAACGAAGAGCGCTCGGTTGTCCACCTCTTTTACTCAACAACTGCTCGATAGTTTTGAAAGATACTGCTTTGGTAGCATTTTGATGGTCGGAAGGTATCTGCAGGTGCGGACCACCTAATTGACCTAAGTTGTAGGAACATCATGTCCGCTATCTGGGAAATCAATCCTCGACCCCACCCTAGCTCGCCCGCTGTCCATGCACCCACCAGCCGATTTCCTCCCAGCCATGAAGCTGCTGGCAGCCTATTGAGCCTCGCAGGTGCCGCTGGACACAACAGCGTCCCACAGCCTCTTCAAAATACAGCAGACCTCCCAACCAACCCATCAGACTCTGCAAAACAACCTGTACCAGACCCAGGTGCATTCCAATGCGGATTTTGCAAAAAGTCTTATACTCGCGCAGACCACCTGATCCGCCATGTCCGATCGCATACCCAAGAAAAACCCTATGTGTGCCCAGTCTGTCAGAAGGGGTTCGCTCGTCCAGACCTAGTCAAGAGGCATGCTGCAGCACATAATGAAGACCGCAACGATCCCGGTCCTGCCGCGAAACGTCGTCGCATTACTCAGCCAACGTCGTCAACGAGGGTGACGCAAGCTTGCAAGGCCTGTGCTGGCTCTAAGCTAAAGTGTGCTGAGGAAAAGCCATGCAAAAGATGTGAACAGAAGGGATTAATATGCGAATATTCCTACGTGGATGAAAACTTTCCCACAGACAGAGGCCTGCGAAGCCCAGGGGTCTCGTCTTCACCAGTTGCAGTCACAACACTCCCCCCTACGCCGTATTCGGCCGCTAGACCGGGAGACGAAGCCCAGACATTCCGAATGGTGCATGAGGATCACGGTACGCCAACTGCAGGGACATTCGTACAGTCGACAATAGATCCTAACCTCAATGCCCTGAGTGGCGAGGGCGTGTTGGAACTCGAAGGTAACTTCTATCCTGCATTCTTCCGAGACTTTATGGGCGAACATGTGTTGATGCAGAGCTATCCACATTTTGTACAGGGCTTTGTTGACTATGGAAGACCTAATTCTGTTACTGATTCGCACGAGAGCACGGATTTTCCTACCATAGACCTCTTCAGCACAGAGAATTTGAATTTGAATTTCGCAGCGGCAACCTCTGGACGAACAGACCATCACAAGGTCCATCCGGTGGCACTGGGAGCTGAAGCCTTCCAGAAATCACATCTCGCGCAATGGGAACCAACACATCAAGATCATGGCTGGGCTGAAGAAGGAAATCTATCTCTTCCCGCTCATGTTGACGCTGAATCCAGACGACCATGTGAGCGAAGAATTGTGAAAAGCCCACTTGCTCTTAGTTCTCGCGACAAGATACTTGCTTTAGTGTTGGAGATCTGCCGCCGCGAAAGTATGGGTCGAGTTGTCTCGTCCTTTCCTTCTTATGAATTCTTTGACAACTTCATTCAGCAGTTCTTTGATCGACACACGATGCAAATAGACAATTGGTTGCACCCAGCAACCTTCCAACCAAATGAGGCTAGGCCAGAGTTGATCACAGCAATCGCAGGAGCTGGTGCTATATACACGAATTCCCTAGCGGTACAGAAGCTTGGTTACGCCCTTCAAGAATCCTTGCGTCACTCGATCCCCCTTAGACTCGAAGAAGATAACACGAGATCTCGCTCACTAGAATTTAACCAAGCTTATTTCCTTCAACTTGACGTTCGATTGTGGAGCGGAGGCAAGCGCAAAGTCGAACTTGCCGAAAGCTTGATGCAACCTGGGGTGACAATGCTTCGAAGAGCTCGTCGGTTCAGGCGAACGGCTGGTTGCTTGATTATGCCGCAACCAGAAGATGAAGGGCCGGAACTTGACAGGAAGTGGCAAGCATGGGTAGATCAAGAGGCACGGAAACGGTAAGTTGACTTATTGTTAATTCCTCCTACCTGTCATGCACGATTTCTATTTTGAAGATACAAATGTATCTGGTAAAAAGCTATGCGCAATGAGAAAGACTCTTGAGCAGAAATCTCTATTGGGAGTCTACAACATTATGTGGTACGGCGGTACTAACAACTTATAGATTAAGCTTTCACGCCTTCATGCACGATGCCCAATCCTCTCTGACTCTGAATATAAATCCACTCATCTCATACGCCGAACTCTCGTTGCCGTTACCGTGCCCTTCAGACGTTTGGGAATCTCCTGATGCAATCACTTGGAAGCGAAAACGTCTAGGCAGAGAACCACCTCGGAGGGCGGATCCAGCTTTCCCTGAACGTCTTCCTTCTTTACCTGAAGTCCTTCAGGACATGTCTTTGCTTGCCGACTATGCAAACCATCTCGATATTCAATTGTCACGGCTCATCGTCCTCCATGCACTATGGGCACTTATCTGGGAGCATCGGCAGCTCCATACAATATCTTCTACACAAAATGGACCTTGGAGCGAGCTCGTGTTGTCTTCCAGATATCGGGAAATCTGTGTCGCCGTTCAGGCTTTTCGGATGAACTCCAGCATTCCTCCGATGGCTCCCGAGGTGCGACTGATTCTTGAGTGCGTCAACATGCATCTGTTCATGTCCTTGGATGAACTTCAGCTCTTCGCTGGGAAGGAGAACAAACAAGACGCCCAGCAAGCAGTTCGATCAGCTCGTGCCTGGATTGAATCTTCTCATTCAAAGCAAGCCGTCTGGCATGCTGGACAGGTTATACGGGCTGCTCGGAGTCTTAGACCAAACACGTTGCGAGACTTCTACGCGATAGCCCTTTATCACGCCAGCTTGGCTTTTTGGTCCTTTGGAGTGATCAGCCGAAGTATGGACCACCTTCACGTGGTCAACGGTACTGGTCAGAGACATCGCGCTCATGTTCCCAGTCTCTTCCTTGATCGAGACGAAACGTCTAGCCTGCAGGAATGGATCAATAACGAAGGAGAATATATGCCGTGTCTCAGCACCAATCCGAATGGCGAGGGTAGGAGTGCGTCGTTGGAAGACCCAGCAGGTGTTATGCATACGGCTATGGAAATCATGGTCAGAAATTGGAAGCGAGGAAGGGCGCCACCACTGGTCGAGAACCTCAGTCAGCTCATGAGAGATTTAGGGCAGGCGGCTAAGGGAGGCGAGTGATACTCTTGAAACGTAATCAGCGTACAAGCTTACAATGACGAAGATTCTAGATGAACCCTGCGATTCTACTCATCGAACTTTTCCATCACACGTGGTCTTTTCTCGAGTTGTTCTCAGAGTTAATATATGCTAAGAAGAGGTACTTGCTGTTCCCTATTTGTAGTCGGTATTCAAAAAATAACACACTAGAAGAGAACATCATGTGCAACACGAACATGGACATCATTATATCCAAAGTCGATACGCAGTACAGTCCGTTTCCGGACATCAGCACAGCTCTGTCCAATGGAATTGTTAGCATGAATCTAAAAATACTCCACTTGGATCACCCTGTTCATATTCTCTTTCTTTAGCAGATGAAGCCTGATCTCAATAATATGATATGCACTCCGTTGTATGCAGGTATAATCTGTTGGCCAAGGAACGCCTTCGTCGGACGCTTTCGAGGCTATCGCTTTACCCCTGGTGAATTAGACGACGAAACTTGGTCGGTCACCATAGCTAGCATGTGAAGGTCGTTATCTAAATCTTTATCTCATTCGGCGTTATAGTAGAGTCAAATAGTTCTATAATCGTACTGTATGTATTATGGGCGTATGAAAAAGAGAAAGTAGAGGCGTAATAGGGTTAGCAGCAGAAGTTCGCGATTAGAGAGGCCGGCAGAGGTCTTAAAACGGTGAATAAATGGGCTTGAGCTGGATTATGGTGATGTCAAAAAAAGGACTCGATAAAGCTCGATATACCCGGTAGTGAAAAATGTATCTTTACTAGGACCCCCGCATATCGTCATGTCGCCAAACGCGAAGCTGTGAACTCATCCGCCGGGCACCTAGTCTTCCCCGACTACATTCCGACCAAGAGTCTTCTGATTCACAGTGTCCATTTCTGCACGGAATACTGTGGTTGAATTCACGGCTTTCTTCAAATTCTGGCTTGTTATCTTAGGGTATCCAAGAAGTTGCGCGCACATGAATACGTTTCTAATGTCTCTTCCTGTGAACTTAGAAGTCACCAGACTGCTGCTCATATCTCCAAACCACCTTTTGATTTCTTCTCGCTCATTCACGTCGCAATTTTGATCGTTGAGTTGACTGCTGAAGTTAGTCCAGATTTTTTGAATGGCTTGCTCGTCAAGTGTTTTAAAATTGACGGCGTAATGGATGCGAGATTGTACTGCGTAGTCGATGGAGATAATACGATTGGTCGTCATGATTAGGACACCTTGGAAGTATTCTAGCTCTCTGAGTAGTACCGATACAAGGGCATTTTGCGTAAGTTCAGCACGCTGGCGAAGTTGCAGAAACACATCTGCCTCATCCCTTGCTGAAGTAAGCGGTTGTTCAACGTACACACAAAAGACAACCATACAGAAGAAGTAGGGCTCCCCACGAGGACGCCATATGGAAGTAGCGTTTGAATACACGGCTAACCTGACTAGCATCGTTCTGGTCGAAATCAGCAGCATCGATGCGCAGTAAACGACGGCCTAAGGATCTTGCAAGTGTCTCTGCTGTCATAGTCTTGCCAACTCCAGGAACACCTATTACTAAGTCAATATGTGAATCATCTTAAAATTGACTCTCTTCCATACCGTGGAGTAAAATCACGATGCCTTCACCCTTCCCGCGGATTGAGTCCTGAATATTCGCCGAAGCATGGTCCTCTGTTGCCTCGCGTCTGAAGTAAGCAGAAACCATTCCTCGAATATTGTCCTTGTCTTTTTGGTTCATTGCAAGTCCTCTCCATGCAGCTTCAGGCTCCTTATCCTCTGGTACAATACTCACTGCACTGACAGGTATCTGTCCCCATTGCTTTCGACCAAGGAGGTAACCGTGCAAGCGTGGAGGTAATAAAGCGTAAAGATTGTTGTAATCAGATTCCTCAGAGGGTTTCACCGTCTTGAATGATTGCTCGAAAGCCTTACGTAAGTCATTGAAGTTGCACAAAGGACATTCACAGATTTTAACAGCTTTCGAGCTCCTGTCTCCCAAAAAATGATATGAAGCTGGGGCAAATCTCTTACATAGTGCGGGGTCGATAATGATATTGTGTAGGTGATGATTGCTAGGCCTTGGAATTTCTATTAGAGGAATGCCCTTGTCTCGCGTTAAAGACCACAGTAGAGCATCATCGCCTGATTTCTCGACAGACAACGCGAAAAAGCTGCGGGATTGGTACAGAGTCATTCGATCAGAAACGGAGCAATAGTTTCGAAATTTCTTTCCTCTTTTAATCATTTCGTTGAGCAACTTAGTCCTCTCGGAATAGAACTTCAAGGGGTAGCAAAGTAAATCGGTGACTGGCCTGGTGTCTTGGAACCTGGGGATAGTATACTCATAGTAAAGGCGAACCACCTTGGTGCCATCCCAATCATAGTTCCAACAGGTTACAGAGTGTCCATCAACATTTTCATGTTGTCTGTCCACGATCGAAATCTGAGGATCGCCCGGAAATGGCCAGGAAACGATTTGCGAGCCGGGCGGGAAGAGACACCAGAGGTTCTCGAACCGTACTACTTGCTCGCTGTTTACGGTATCCCGTGCCCGGAAGCGCTCCGGCTCGAGGCATTCGTAGTCTTTGAGAAGCTGTCTCAGATGCTGAAAAGCTGTGCTATCCTCATCCTTGCCTGTCTCCTTGATCAACTCTTGCAGGTCCTGGATAGAATGAACTAGGTATGAACTGGTGGTGTTGATGGTTACAACAGATGCCTTCCAAGCAGATGGCGCTTCATGCTCGATAATTTTTCGCATAGTCCGCTTCATTAGCTCGATAAGTTCTATTGACCTGAGTTCCAGGATCGATTTTTCCACGATTGAAGAGGTCCCATTACCGGTCTTGCTCCGATACATCGTATATACGTAAGGAGGTTCGGCGCACCTGACCTCGGTATTATCTGTTGGGCGTTTTCCCGTCTTCTTTACGTACCGCCCGGTCTCATCGCGCATCATATCAATGTACATTGATTCATTTTTGTTGGCAGCACTCTTCGACGTATTCGCTTTCGAGATGCCAATGAAATCCTTGCTTGTCAATAATTCATCCACTTCTGATGAGCGTTGATTATCGTATATGCTGCTTTCAATATGATCAGCTCGGGTTTCTAGCTCCTCAATCCTCTTGAGCAACATCGTAAGTTCAATTCCATGTGAATCATGAACTGTGTCCTATTGAAATGTCAATATTATCAGCGGAAGATTTCTAGGGAAACCGCACTAATTCAGCTCCATGATCAAAACCAGACTCTTCAATATCGGTTTTAGATTTGCGAGTTTCACTCTGATGATGCGCCGTTAAATATAATGTCTTTAGACTAGTTCAAGGTCCCTCACCTTGTCGTTCATGCTGAAGTTGATCTGGGATCAAAAGGAATAGAAAAAGAGTTAAGGTGGTTGTGGAAGTGATGATCTGCTCAATCAAAAAGGCTGCAGCCCCATTAAGGAGTGGTGTTCAATATGTGATATCCAAGGAGGGCGAACCGCACACTGTCAGATGTTGCGTAGATATTCTGAATACTGCCGAGATAATACACAAGTTAAGTTTGGTATGCCACTGCTTGCTTCGCTCACTATATATCCGTTGGTAAAGAGCTTTGCCAAAGACGTAGAACCATCACCATCTAACTCCTTTCATGTGGTCGGTCAGGCTGCACTTTGCCTTGCATCGCCCCTTTTGAACGGTACGTAAGTGGCGCTTAAATGGCGCTTTTGAGGAAGAAAATTTTTAACATGTTACACCAGCGCATAGCCACTCGCTCTTGGGTTGCAGTAGCGTAGTTGGATTGACAGGGCACTTCCAACGGATAGTGAACGCAGCCCACTGTTAAATGCTGCAGGCACATGGCATCTTGTCAGTTCTCTGGAGGAATTTAGGCCTGTGAGGCAGAATGAGGCTGTTTGAGCGATTTCTGAGAGTGGATTAGGCGATATAATGAGGCTTAGACTTGCAAAGTTGGGCTCGCCCATGACGTTATCGAAGGATCTTTCTAGCTTCCCCAGCCCCTCTGTATTTTTCACCCTGCTTCAGGTAAATCTTGTGCTAGGATGATGTAATAGAATTTGCTTTTTCCTTATCCCAAGTTTAATCTCGTCTCCTATCTTCCATCATGGCCGAGACAGTGCTATTTCGCACTTCTCAAACCTATACAGGCTTTTCTGGTCGACCATTCGTCTAAGCAGCGCTGCCTACAGGTGATGATAGAGATGTGTGATGTGGTTGTACAGCCTTGTTCCTCATTTCACTATCATTATTCTCGTATGAGCTTCGCTCTTGAGCCATTCTGGGCTCTTCGTTGTCACTTCTTCTTGGTCAGGTTCGTAAGCATGTACTTTGCTTCGTTAATATGTTCCTGTCGAACGAACACTGAATTTGGCCAGAATTCTCTTAATACTTCTGTCCGCGACATACTTGAAAAGCCAGCGATCTCGTTAAGGTTTCCCCATAGCAAACAGAATAAGATGACAAATCCCTACGACGCTTTCGTGGAGAAAATGTGGGAGGAGGTTAAGGCCACCTTTGGCGAGCAGCAACTTCAAAATATCCGTGAAGTGAAGGATGAGAATGCTTTGCAGGCTTGCATTAAAGATCTTGATGCAGAAGCTGAAATTAAAAGGACTTCGCCAACATCTAAGGGCGCCAAGATCAGAATGCGGTTGCAATTAATCTGTACTAGGGCCTCGGAGTTCCTTGAATGCTATAGCGGGATTGCAGAGATCACGAAGGGTATACATCCGAGGGGTGGTGCAATTAGCTATGGAGTGCTTACCGTCCTGTTAATGGTAGGTTAGACAAGCCATTCTTTTACAAGTAATAACGCACTTACATTCGAAGGTGGCACGGAACAAGGACGACCGCGAAGAGAAGATCGCGACTTATTTAAAAAGTGCAACACGGTACCTAGAAGATCTCAAGCACTGGCAGGACATCTACCACTACAACGAGTATCCATCAGTTGCGACAGCCTTACTCTATGTCTATAAGGAGATTTTCGCCTTCGCAATATCCATTTGGAAGTACAATACGGCCTCTCTTCTCAGTATGTGTACATTGTGTACTCGCTACCAGTCTGGTCATTTATATAGCTTACTAACAAATATGCAGAGAGACTTTACTCTACACTACGGCCTGCAAGATATAGCATACAACTCAAGCTGGACAGGCTAAGGTTTGCTATCGATGGAGTCAGGACCGAGACCGAAAAAATGCTTCATGCTCAGTTGAATCAGATGAGACAAAGGATAGAAGGTAGATTGTCCGGTTCGTTTACTGATTCCTTGCTGATTAGGAGTAGAGGAACGATGCCAAAGATGGAAGAGTGATCTCCAAGTGACACGGCAACATCTTTCGTGTCCAGATGAAGTATTTCCTCTCTGTCGACTTCAAGCATTAGAAGAGGAGCGGCAAACTCTTATCGAAGACAATAGGCCGACATATGGCATAATGGAATTAGGAAACCTAGAGTCACTGGAGGAATCTCAAGAATACAAAGACTGGCGAGATAGCGCACGCGGCGGTGTTTTGCTCATATGGGCAATGAATCATCATGATTCAGGGCCGACAGATTCGCTATGGTTATCCCCAGCAATTGCAGAGCTCGCCATATCCATGAAGCAAAAGCGCTACCGGGTCATCTTCCACGTGATTCCACATAAGACAGAATCACCACAAACCGTACTAGCTTTGGTCATCTGGAACTTACTAAACTGGGATACTGCCTTCGGGGAACAGCAACGCCATCTGGTGGACTCAGAGAGCATACAAAGCACACCGTCTTTTTCAGATTACCTGGTACAAACGGTCAAAAAACTCGTCAATCAGTGGACTAAGAAGCAGCCCACTGAGCCTATATATGTGATACTCGACCTGTCCAAAGGGTGGATACACAACGAAGTGGACTTCAACTCAAAAGAATGGCAACTACTTGTCGATACTTTGCTTGACTGCATTCGGGAGTCAAAATCTTTCAAATTATGTTTATTATGGGAACGAAGCCGTCTAAGTAAACGAATTAGTAACATAATTGAGACAAAATGTTATCAGAGGCGGCTAAGACAGGTTTTCTGGGATACTGGGCGCTTACAGCAGGGCACTACATTTGATAATAAGGAATAAGTCTATTATGTATTAATAATCTGGCCTAACCTTATAACGGAGATTTGTTCGTGGTATAGCAGAATAGCACTAGTTGTTAAGCAATTGTTGAATAGTAGATTAAGCCAATTTGTAGAATAAGTAATCTGTAAGAAGGGGTCAACAATGCTATGCAACCAGGTACAAGGGCACAGCCCGTTAGGTATAGATCCACTCATCGGTGATGGAACCAGAAAGGCGCATCGAGGGCGGCACTTGACACATTAGATATATGAGTAATATCCAAGCACAAGAGCAGTTGCATACCAGTGTAAGTGTGGCCATAAGCTATGAGGATTCCATCTGCCATTGTCAGGACTGGAATTGCATCCTGGGCCAGATGGAGCGGCATTGGAACATCCGCCGATGATATTGTGCCTGTCCTGAGTGGACACGGAGACTCGCACTTTGCTCCAACTCGAAATGCTTCAAGACGTCAAAGAAGCTGGGAGGAGATCATTGTTGCGTATACTCAGTCCAAGACTTCGTATATGCAGGTTGATTCTCAAAGGGAAGCTCTGTCTTCAGCAAGAGGAATACTTGTGAGGTCACAAGGGTAATTCAAGTACACTGCAACTAGCTGTAAGAAGCTATATGAGTTGAATACGGTTAAATCTATCAGAAGGAGGACCTCAATCTCTTCTATATATCTATCTCATATCTATAGATGGCAGTAAACAAGAGACTTCATTAACAATAAATGACATCCTGTACGTCCATGTAGATGGACCTCTCCCATCAACATCATCTACACATATCACATAACCTCAAATAACCTTCCATTTAGGATCATCCATAACACCATCTTTCCTTCCTAGCAGGTTACAACCCCGCAACCATTTCTTGCTAATCCTACGTCTGGTCAATTTCTCTTTTATAAGTTTTTTCCTTATACCTTTCTATCAGATCCTTTTTTATTCTTATTATACTATTTATATAATATTAAAAAATTTTAAAACAATAATAGCTTATTAATGTTACTATAATTTTTATTTATTCTATTATTTTACCTTTTTTTTTTATATTATGCTAAATGTTTTTATATTAGTTTAAAATATTAACCTAAAATAGTAAATTTTAACTATATTATTTATATTTTAAAAAAACTAAAAAACAAAAAGAAAATAGTAAAATAAAAGTTTAATTATTTAAAATATAAAAAGCTTTAAATTTATGTTTAAACTATTCAAATTAAAGCTAAATTTAAACAGATTAAAAAGCAAATTAAAATATAAAAAGATCACAAGTGTTATAAGAACATTTAAAGCTTTAAGCTAGAAACTTTTTAAAATTCCAGTAGTATAAAGCTGAATAATAATTAGTTAAAGGAGATTCTAATAGAGCCTATTAAAGCCTTTATAAACATTAGGTTCACTAACACTAATAGAACTACTCTACAAGTTTTTAGCAGTTAATAAAATTGCTAAATGGCTTCTATATGTTTTTTAATATAAAATATCTTTTCCACTTTATAAAATATAGCTAATTTTTAAACTTTAAAATTCTTTTAGGTTTATAATAGTTTTTTTTTTCTATTTTATATTTAAATATTTATTATATTAATATTTTTAAACATACTTTTTTTAAAAATAAAATATCAAAAGTTTAATATATTTATATATTTTTTAATAGTTTAAATATATAAATAATAGATCCTTTTATCTATTCAATTTTAAAAAATTTAACTCACTTATAATTAAGTTTTTTGCTAAATTATGTAATTCTTAAATTTTTAATTAATAAATACACTTTATCTCCTCTCTTTAATTAAAGTACCTTTTAATCATTATTTTGTAATAGTTGGGTTAGTATTTATTATATTTTTGTTGCCTTTTATAGTGCTTCTTTAGCTATTTTTTTATTTAGGCTTAATTCTGGTATTTGTATATTATTTTTAAAGTTTGCTTTATGGAATGTTATTTTAATTGTATTTAATGTCCAGCTGTTATAGCATATCTGAACTACTAGTAACAATTCTACCTAATTGTCCATATTTGTAGATAGATAATAATATAACTAATTCTCCAGCATCTAGTTCGTTCTTTTTATTTATTTATTAGTTTATGAATGGTAGACTATTGATATTATAAGTTTTATCTATAATTCTTTTATAAATGTCTTTTAATAGGCTAATGTAAAGCGGTTATTCCTATTTGATACTATTTCCTCTGGGAATTCAAACACACTAATTGTAAAAGTAATGAGTAGTTGCACTATTTTAGATGTGTTATAGTCCTCCTAAAAGGGTGTGAATATAATATATTTAATGAATCTATCTATAGAAACCATAATAGAGTTGAATTCCTGTCTAGTTACAGGATGTTTTAATTTGGACAATTTGGTAATAAAGTTAATTCCTAAGCTTATCCATAGTTCTATAAATGCTAACTAGATATCTGCTTATTTTGTAATTCCTTTTGCCGTTTTATTTTTCTAATAGTGTATACAACATTGTATATATTTTCTTACCTTCCTTTTACATTAAGGTATTTTATATATCTATTATATAATATTAGTGGTATTATTAATTTCTAAGTGTTTATATAGTATTATATTATAGTAGAATTATATTATCTTTTTTTCTATTTCTTTTAATATTTAAAAATATTATTATAATCCCTTTTTATATAAATTAATCACTTTTATAAAAATTATTTTTTAACTATTATATTTCTCTAATTTTTATTTTATTTTATTTAAAAATAATAAATTTACTATTTAATTTAGACTAAATGTTTTATTATAATTTCTTTTAAATATAAATATTTTAATAATATTCTTTTTTTCTATATAATTTTTTCTTTAGTTAAATATATTCATTTATTTATTTTCTTTTTTTAAATAATAATAGATTTTAAATTTATACTATTCTAATAACTTTAATTATTTAATCTATTTTTAATTTAACTATTTTATAATAGTGAATATTATTAAATTTTTATAATTTATAAAAATGTTAAATTTTAATATACTTTTAGCATAAATATACTAATATTTTAACATTGTTATTATTATAAATAATTTTTTATTATAAATGTTATAATTCTATTCTACAAATAATAACTTTTTTAAATAATATATAACTAATTGTCGTTTTCTGTTGTATAGTTATATTAAATATACCCTAATGGCTAAATCTGATATATATGTCTCAATTTGTCCTTCCTAATTGACCTTAAATGTTATCAATACTAGTAACTTTAAACATACTTTTACTAATTCTTTAAATAATTATTACTATTTATTATTTTATTAATATTTATAATTCTTTTTAATTAATTAAATTAATAGTTTTATTTTATATAAATATTTTTTAATAAATTATTAATTAAAATTGCAGAATTTTAAAAATATTTATACTTTTTTTATATTAATTAATTTTAATTATTTTTAAATTATTTTATTTTTATTAAAATTAATATATATATTTTTTTATTTTATAATATAGTTTAAAAACTTTATTTTAATTTTGTGAAATTTATACTTTTCTAATTTCAAATGTAAATTAGCTTTATAAATTCTTTCTAGCATTTAATTAACATATTTTTTATAAATTTTAAGATCCTTTAAATAGATAAAAATATTATCAAAATAAATCACATAGAAAAGGTTAAGAAAGGATTATAGAATATTGTTCATTAATGCCTGGCATATTACTAGTGTATTAGTGAGTTTAAAAGGCATAATTTGATACTCGTATAAACTATATCTAGTGTGGAACACGGTTTTCCATTCCTCTCCTGCCTTTATACGTATTAGGTTGTATGCTCTGTGCTGGTCTAACTTGGTAAAGTATCTGGCTCTTTGGAGCCTATCAATAATTCCGCTTTAACCTTGGCCCAAGGATTTTGGGTTGTCCATACAAAGAAAGTTTTAGCATTTTAGAAATCAATTTAGGAATTTTGATCTATTAGTTTAAAAATTTAAAACTTCTTTTTATATAACTTTATTATATTTAATTAAAAATTAAGTATTTTAAACCTAATAAATTAAATAATAAAGTTTAATTTTGGAAATTTTTACTATATAGTTGGTAATTATTAATATAAAATATTAGATTTTTAGAATAGTTAAGATAGCCAGCGCCCAGCTACCTCCATAATTCTGCATTTCTGTCCCTATATTAAATTTCCATCAACGTCCAAAAACTCAAATTCTTTATACTCTCTGTAATCAAACCTTATACTCTTTGCAATCAACCTTAATAGTAAGTGCCGCAAGTATATAGTTAATGGCCAGCTATATCTTCCAGTCCTTCCTCTTGATTCCAAATAGCTATATTAGACAGCCATATGGCTATATAGTCACATCCGGATTAGATAATTAGGGCTAGAGTACAAAAGCATTTAATAAGCTTTCATTATAGAGATTTGTATGCAGCTAGCTTCTGGTGAAAAAAGTACTATATAAAGAGCCTATCTTATATAACTTTATATACAGCTAACTTCTAGTAGAGAAAGCATTATGTAAAAGCACTACATGAAGAGCCTCTTTTATATAAATTTATATATAGCTAGCTTCCAGCAGAAAGAGTACTATGTGAGGAGTTTCTTTTATACAAATTCGTATATAGCTAGCTCTCGGCGGAGAGAGTACTGCGTAAGGAGCCTCTCTTATACAAATTCATATACAGTTAGCTCTCAGCGGAGAGAGTACTGCACAAGGAGCCTTCCTTCTACAAATTTGTATAGAAAAGGCTCTTTATACTGTGCTATATAGTACCATACAGTGCTCTCTCTGCTAAGAGTAAACTATATACAAATTTATATAAAAGAAGCTCTTTTTATAATACTATATAATATTTTCTTTATTAAAAGCTAGCTTAATTTTATTTAATTTACTATTTCTTTACCTATTATTTAATTATAAGTTATATTTTTCTTAATATTAATTTATATTATTAATAACTTCTATAATCTAATTGATAAAATGTTATATATTTAGTATAGAAATTCTAAATTCAAATTTTAATTAAAGTATCTAATAGTCTATTTTATTATAATTAATAGAAAAAATTATAAAAATTTTTTTTTATTTAGTTTCAACTTTAGTCTTTTTTTAAATATTATTAAATTATTCTTTAACTTTTTATCTTTAGCTATTATAATATTACTAATACTATTATTAATATTTAACACTATCACACCTAAAACTATAGAATAGTAAATCTAAAGCAATCTTAAATATTACTTTAAGTTTAAAATTGTCATTTATGTACGCTATTAACAAACAATTCTATCCCAATATTTTCCCAATTATATCCGTGATCTCCATTCCGGTCTCAAACCTGTGCAGCGGAACGCCATTTAGGCCGTTGTTACAGGCTAAAAGGACATTATGCCTACGTGTAAGGAGTTCTAGTATCTGTCCCTTAATCACACGCTTATTCCCAAACTCCCTATAGTTCCTTGTTATTAATACTTATAGCAAGACCATAATAGAGTACCATATTGCGCAGTGTATTAATACTATAACTGAATTTAAGAATATTATAAGTAAAAGTATAGCTAAAAGAATTATTAGCAATAGAATAGAGTAAATCAATTATAGCAAACTTTGAATATACTTTAGATTAAGGATTAGTCATGTTAATAATTCTGGATGAAAGGTTACAACAGCCAGCTTTGTTTTATCTATATGAACTAACTATTAACATTCACTTAAGATGTAATTAAGAATCTAATAGCACTCTTAGAACACTGATGTTAATATGTTTAGAACTATCAAGTAGCTAAAATTAAAGTGGATTAGAACCGCTTAATCTTTAATTCATAGTTTATGCGGATGGGATAGGCTTATTATTTTAAAGGGATTTATAACAACACAATCGCAATGTGGTTCAAATTTTCTAAAAAAGACGAACATAATGATCTAAAAGAATAAATATTATAGTAAACTTGTTAGTTCACTAGCTAACTAATTTACAAAGCTTAAGCCTACTATATGCTTAAAATGGTCAAATAGTAAGCATTATTTAAAGTAAACTGTCAAAAAATAGATTAATATAACAACAAAAAGCCATTTTTTGGCCAGCTGTTACCTAAAACTATACAGAAATATATCTACATATAAAATTAAATTTTATGTTACATCTAGCGCATATATTACTGTCTAAATATAATACAATATTAGTTAAATAATAAATAAAAAGGGTATTTAACAGAGTAGTAAAACACTATTACTGTCAAAATTGAAGCCTAAATATCCATTATTAAAACTAGTGAACCTATTCAGCTTCAAAAGCTAGTAAAGGTTACTATTAATAGTTTAATATTCTGATTTTAAATCTCTATATTAAATTATTGGCTGAGGGATTATGAACATAAAAATAAATTAATTAGTAAACTTGCTATACTAGAAAGAGATATAAAACACCACAGCTAGATTATTCTTATGTAGTATACTTTCTAACTGTCTGCAATCATTACCATTGCTTATATACTTGTATTATATTCGGCGTATTACTAAGCCTAAAATGCAATCCAATAGTTGATTAATTAAGGCTACTTACCTACAGAGGCTGAAAAGCAGACCTTTAATATACTAAATTTAGTGGAAAATATGGCTATCTAATTTATACAGCTTTAAGAATAAAGTGGTGTTTCTATCTCTTTAAATTGGATCCTCTATCTTCAAATTTACAGCTTAGTTATCCAATATAACACTCCTAAAGCCGGAACAATTTATAAAAATTGGAATAAAGTAGAATACAGGTGTATCCACTTCTGCATCTCCTAACTGCAGTTTATAATGCACAGCTTAACTAGTGACACTAAAGAGCTATTAATGCGGGCGCTGCTATTGCTCAATATGAATAACAATAGCTAAATTAAGCCAAACATTACTTCATTACCTACACTTAATATTAATAAACTGCATAATATCTCCAGCAAGATCCAGGCCAATTTCAATTTTCTGCAGGATCCCCGCAACTAATTTAGCACTAACAGCAGCATCTGGTTGTATTAATATATCTATTATAAGCATTTATTAACCGCCAACTAGTTCTACTATAATACTCCCGCATCTACCCACCACTTTATGTTGTAGAAACTTTAACGAATGCAGCAATACATTCAGGCTATTAAACGCTTCAAAGAATAGCTGCTAATGTTATTTCAGATAATATAAAAAGGAGTCACCCATGTAATCAAATTGTTCAGCATTTAATATTATAACCACTCTAATATTATACTTTAAAGGATTTATTTTTAATAAAGGATAATTAAATTTGTATTTAAATACTATAAAGAATACAAATTTAATATAAAATCTAAAATTATTTACCGCTTTCTTTCCAATAAAATTAAAAAGTTTATAATATATTATTTATAATTAATTCAACTATTTGTAAAGATTATTTAGATATTTAAATACAATTAGAAAAATTTTAACTTATTTTTATAACAGCTATAGCTAAAAGAAAGAAATATTAATAATAATAAAAATAAGGAAGCCAATATGTTAAATAATAAGGCTTAAAATGGCAGCTTTAAAATAAATAATGAAAAGATAGTATTATCCAGTCCGGATTTAATGTCTACAGCACTGGCCACTATTAAATTCCAATTTACCATTAATATCAATAGATTTTAGAACAGTTAGCAGTTTTGACGAATGTTTGAATAAAAATTTGAATATTTTATAGACATTTATATATATTTGATGATAATGTAGCATATTTTTACATTTTTGGTTCACTATTATAGCCAAGATTAATATATTTATAAACTCATTAATTAGATTATATATAATAATATTTATAATAAAGTATTCAGCTATAGCACTTATATTGTGAAAATAATATATAAAAAGGACTTAATGAAAGCTACTTTATTCTAAATGGTCTATAAGTGTGATAAATACTACCGTTTTAGTCAAGAATGGTATCAGTTTTTGAAATTCCTTAGTGCTATAGTGGTGCTTATGCAGCAGCAATATAGCTATAAATATCCCACAATTCAGATTCCGGAAGAGATGCAGCTTATATAATAGAATTAAGGCTGTTAGCTTCAGAAGCTCAATGTGCTGCACATGTTGCAGTGGATAATAGGTTTTAAATAGGATTTTTATAGCTATCAACAGCTTATACTATAAAGCATTATCCGGTAATATAGCTCTATAATAGCTATTATAAGCATAGGTAGCGGGAAAAGTTTACTATTCATGCTGTCGGCATTCGCATCTTTATAGAGGTTAATGGTGGTAATTGTGCTGTTGATTTCTTTACATAAGAATATAATTAGCTGCTGCATCCATTTAGACATTTACTATTAAGCATAGAGCTATAGTTATCTTTTAGATAGTGTGTAGATTATATTAGTAATCTCTAAAGCGTGTATAATAGAGTTGTTCTACTATTAGATTAACTGAAAGCGTAGGATAGGCTGATTAAATTATATGGTAGTGGACGAGTGCTATATAATTTTGAATATATAGTGTAGCTGGCGGTAAAAAATGCTGCTGTTAATTAACTTAGATTAGAAAGAGGCACAGTTGGTGTATTTGACAGCTATACTATCCCTTAAAGATTAGAATGTGTAGTATTAGCTGTTAGGGCTTTAGACTAAAGCAATTAAATGGTTCTATGAGCCCATAGTTTAGCTTAATATTTAATATTAAATCTAAAAGTATAAATTAAATTAGGAGATATAGAGTATTATATAGCTAATGTAGGATAAAAAAAGCCAATATTCTATATTTTAATAGATTATTATTTACTGTGTAATGGTATAGTAGACATAGAATTTAGCATGGGAACTCTAGTGTCCAGCATACTACTAGGAGGTGGACAGTAAGGAGCAGAAGCGGCGGATTCTATAGGCATTTTTGGCGGCAGAAAAGCCAATATTTATGGCAACCAATGCGCTGGGGTTGGAAATTGATGGTTCCAGTGTGCAAATGGTTATTTACATGAGTATATTATAGTAGATGCGGGATTTTATGCAAGAGAGCGGGTGTGCAAAATAGAATGGAGTAGCAAACAAGTTGATCATTATGTAGCAATGTTAAGGTGTCTGGATGGCGGGCGAGAAGATAATGGTATAGTAACAGTAGTGGTATAGGTTGGCGGCAGTGAATGAGAAGATGGTAAAGTTTGTATATAGTGGATAATACTGGCGGATTGTGTTGGATCAGGTAATAAATAAACGGAAGAATGGAGCACAATGTTATGAAAGGCAGGAGGTGTGTAACGTATGCTAAGGCAGCGGGGTGAGGAGAGGTGCAGCAGAGTTAGCGGGTGAAGGGTTAACGGATACAGCAGGTGGAGGCGAAAGTGAGGAAGATGGTGGGGCGGCCGGGGAGGAGGATGAAGAAGAGGGGCGGATGGGGGAGCAATAATGGGTGCAGGCAGCGGGCTAGGTGATAGTTCAGCATCAACGTATGGAGGAGGGAGAGATGGTAAGCTGGCTGGAGGAATGGGTAAAGCAGTGGCAGAATTAGTGCACAGTGTGTATAATAATAGAATAGGTAGAAGTAAACTATTCGCTGTGGCAGTATGTAAATGAATAGTGAGAGGTGTTGGTGGGTGAGGTGCAATAGATTTAGAGTGGGATCTAATATTAGAGAATTAGGACGGCGTGCTTTTAGTGTGGGATACTACAGAAGATATATTAGCGATAGGAATAGCAGCAAAGTGGCGGAGATAAATAATATTAGGTAACGGACAGTGGGTGTTAATATCGATTGCATTTCCCAATGGAAATTGTGGTGGAGATAATAAGCGGGGTGAAGACGGCGGAGAAGGGACGGATGCTTGCGCGGGTGATGGGGAGAAGCAGGGAGGAGATTGAGCGAGAGGGGAGCAGAGGAAGGTTACGGTGGTAAGGTTAGAAAATGAAGATTGGAAAGTGGGAAACTAGCTGTTTAATAGAGACATTTATGCGGTGTTGTAAGGTGTTAAAATAGAAATTTGGGATAGAATGGGATGGAATGGGATTAAGGTGATAGCGATTTGGATCAAAGAGAGGATCAGGGTTCACATTCAGAAGAGGATTTCAACAGGCAGAAGTGATCAAAAAAACTCAAGTTCGCGAATTCGAGTTATATAGGGTTAGGGTTAGGGTTAGGGTTAGGGTTAGGGTTAGGGTTAGGGTTAGGGTTAGGGTTAGGGTTAGGGTTAG